>JAAGNO010015533.1:92942-116879 GCA_033439905.1 Ceryle rudis
CATCACCTCTCGTCCTGTCCCAGGGCACCACTGACAAGAGCCTGGCCCCTTCTGCTCGACCCCCACCCTGCAGATATTTGTAAACATGAGACCAATCCCACGTCAGACTCTGTCAAGGTTGTTTTAAGTAGCTTCTTCCCACGAGGCTTCCCCTTGTCCTCAGAACAAACACATCCTTTATAACTAAGTGTTAATAGTACCCACTTGCAGGGAAGGAGACACGTGTGTGCTGAACCATCCAGTGAGATGCAGCCACCCAAGGAGGCCACGCAGGGCTGCTGTGGGAGGGTTTGGTTTAGAGCCACCTTAATTTAGGAGCTGTGTAACAAAATAGTGCCACAAACATGAGCGCACACTGGACACAGTCATCAGGCTTTCATGACAGAAAAATGCAACCCATTGTTTAATTTATTTATTTTTTTTCCCCTTTTATGTCCCCATCTGTGTTCCCACAGCAGCTCTGGTACAAAGGTGATGATTTATGGACAATGTGGCATAAAACAATTGCAGTTTGCTGGGAGAGTCTCCCTCTGCTCCCCGCCCCTGTGACTGGTGCCTGGGGTTTCCAGATGCGCCTGTCTCTGCCCTGCTGCATTCATCTGTAAGGTGGGTTCATGGGACCTGTCTCTACCTACCCATGATGAACAGCCAGCCTCAGGTCACTCATGCAGGATGGAATCTGCCATCTCCACTTATTTTCAGTTGATTTTTCTCACTGCGGCAAAGGGAATTTGTCCGTAGGAAGGAATGGCGGGGCTGATGAGACCACGGTACAGCCCATGTTCCTCCTCCTGGCTGACTTTATCACCCAGAACAATGAGTCTGGTAATGTATTCATAAAAGCCTCAGGTCCTGGAGTCATGACGTTGCAAATTGTATGAGCTTCATTTTTCTCGTGTAACTGAGATTGTCATACTGGGCTTATCTGGGAAAGCCAACATCGCTATCTCCGTTTCACAGGGAGCCTGACGCTCAGGGAGGCAGGTGACAGTGGAAGGGAACCCAGCAGCCAGACAACAGGTCTCCCAGAGCCCATCCAGGGCACAGCCATCCACAGAAATGGAGACATCAAGTGCATGATGCCTTTCTGGTCTCTGTCATTGGAACATCAGTCTCACAGTGTTTCTGACGGGTACGGGAACAAGCCCAGAGAAGCAAAGAAGTAAATCATGAAGATGACTGGAGGTTTGAAGCTGTAGCATAAAAACTTTATGTCTCTCAGATTAATGTTCACCTGCTGTCCAGTTCTGGACATGTCCAGCCCCGTGGGTATCTCAGTTCTCTATCTTAAAGGTCGATTTTATCTGCAAGCAAGTCTGGAAGCAGTATTCGGAGAGCCTAATTAGAGAGTGCTGTAGCTACGGAAGCAGTGAGAAAGAAACTCATGATAACCCAGTCCTCTTGTCCCTGGGGCTCCCAACCAGCCCAGCCATCTTCCAGCTGGTACCGCTCATCCAAAGGATGAGCCTGTGAGCTGCCTGGTATTTGAGGACAATTCTTTGGTTCCCCTTTGATCCAGGGACTCCCACTCCGCCAGCTTTATTGGAGGAACTTCTCAGAGCTTCTAAGGGACCACATGTCTCTTTTTAAGTCAACAGCAGACCCACCTCAAAGCTACCTTTGTGAAAGTGTTTAGAAAGTGTTCCATGCACATCCCTAGTCCTGGGCCCTGTCCTACTTGGACAGAGCAGCCCCA
This sequence comes from Ceryle rudis, assembly GCA_033439905.1. Classification (NCBI taxonomy): domain Eukaryota; kingdom Metazoa; phylum Chordata; class Aves; order Coraciiformes; family Cerylidae; genus Ceryle; species Ceryle rudis. Next base: position 94,639 of record JAAGNO010015533.1, read on the forward strand.
TCCCACCTGCCTGACCCTGACACCAGGGCTGAGCAGGACCATGGCTTGTCAGTCCACAAAATAAATGAAGATCTACTTAGGATGCATTTTAAAATCTGCGTTCAGCAGTGGAAGATGGCCCAAACCCCCTCACAGCCCTGACGCCAAAAGCCTGGCTGGAGGATGGAAAATGTTGCGCTTGCCGTGCCGTGATTCCTGATGAAAAATTATTCACTTGGAAAGCTACCAACTGCATTTACCTGCTCCCAGCTGCGAAGCACCCAGCGGTGCCCTGCATAAGCCAGTCACGTTAGCAGAGTGACTTATTCTAGCTGATTTTTCACGTGATAAATGGCTGGCAATAAAGACAAGCATGCAAACAAGCAGCAAACCCTACCAACAAACCACAAAAGCCAGCCTGGGAGCATTCCCCAACTCCTTTGCCTCTCTCCCTGAGAGACTCTTCCAAGCTCTGGCCAGCACCTGTTTCTCCCATACCTGCCTTAGCCTGGCCCACACAACATAGAATCATAGAATTATTATGGTTGGAAGGGACCTCCAGGATCATCAAGTCCAACCTTCACCCCAACATCTCCCTAAGCACTTAGCCCACAGCCTCAAGTGCTACATCTCGTTTTGTAAACCCCTCCAGGGATGGTGACTCCACCCCCTCCCTGGGCAGCCTGTTCCGCTGCCCAACCACTCTCTCAGTGAAGAATCTCTTTCTAATCCAGATATTGATTTGCACTGCAACAGGGGATGACAGCCATGAGAAAGCCACCAGCCAGCAAAGTCTGGGCAGGCACACAAGGTTTCTGCACGGCCAGCACAGCGCCCGAGGGCCCAAGGCTTCAGTGAGCTTTGCGTCAGGATTTTTACTTAACTTTTCACCTTTATTATGCCCTTGCTTTTGAATTTAATAATGTGTTTTTCTAGCTGTCAGATGCTATAAAACCAGCGCTCCTTCCTTGTTTATGTTTGTTTTACAAATCTACCTGAAATCTAATACAAGGGGAAAAATAATATTATAGACCCACAACATCATAAATTGAGTAAGGACAGAAATGCTTTCACCCTAACCTTTCCGAGCACAAGCTCTTTCATTTACCCCAGACTCACAACACAGAGGTTGGAACAATCTCATAAGAGGTAAATCACAGCAGGTATTACAGCAAGCCTTGGAGAAAGAAGACAGTGAGCTATTATGTTGATGTTCTGTTTGTCTTTGCGAGCGTGCTGCTGTCTTGCCTGTTTCCAGTCCCAGGGACACAGCCCACTTGATCATGTCCCCAAGCGAAGTCCCAAGGCAGTTGTCAGCTTCTGGAAGGCGTTGGGTGGACATGTAGCCCCATTGACCTTCTCCATGCCTTTTACTGCCTCTGTGTCCAGCTTTCTTTTTTTCCTCCATTTTTCTTCAGATAGCTGTGGAAGTTGCACTATGGTGAGCAAGTCCTCAAGGGCTGGGAGGAGGAAAAGCAGCACCAAAACCCAGCTCAAGCCCCTGTGACAGGACTCTCCGAGTCCCCCAAAGGCAGCTGTGTTTCAGGGGGCACCATTTCTGGAGACAGGCGTGCCCATGTGTGCTCAGCTTGGAGGACAAACTTGCTGCAGAAATGGGAATATTAGTTCAGCTGTGAATATGTAGATATTTGAGAGATAATCGGATTTATTTACTTAGGGTCCGGGCCTGAGTTTTACGTTTGTATCCCCTGAAAAAAGCAGGGAAAGTGACAGCTTTTGGAGGAATATTAGAGGACTTCAAACCAGTGAATCCATTTTTGAAAGCCACTTCTGGGGTCCCCGGTACAAGACAGACGTGGACATGCTGAAGCGAGACCAGAAAAGGGCCACAGAGATGATTCAGGGCTTGAAGAGTTGGATGATTTGAGGGGACGGTGAGAGACATGGAGTGTTCAGTCTGGAGAAGGCTTGGGGAAGTCTCATTTGTGTGCATAAATACCTGAAGGGGGAAGTACAGAAGACAGAGACAGGTGGGGAGAAGACAGCGCCAGGCCCTTCTCGGTGGTGCCTGGGCCAGGACAAGCTAAAACTCTCATCAAACATAAGAAAATTTTTTTTCCTCTGATGGCAGACAAACACATTTCCCAGAGAGTCTGTGGGTCTCCACCCTTGGAGATACTCAAAACCCAGCCAGACACGGCCTTGGGCAGATCCTGCTTTGAGTAGGAAGGTGAGCTAGACCATCTCCAGAGGCCTCGTCCCACCACAGCCTGTGACTCTTCTGATGAATCAAAACCAACATCCCATCTCAGACTTTCACAAACTGCTCACAAAAAAATTCAGAGTGGCACAGCCCATTAACAATCACCCAAGAAGTACTTTTTTTTGAATAACAAATAAGCATGAGACATTCATAAACTGCTGGCAAAAAATGTACGAGCAGAAGTAGCCAAATTCATTAAAGAAATTACACATTACATTTTATTCCCTTCTCAGCTCTACTGAAGATTACAAAATGACATATGTGCAGCCACGGATAAAGCTGAATTATAAATATCTGTCGAAAACAAGTGAAAGAATGTTAACATCCCATGAGCAGTCAACCAGTGGAAGTCATCTGTAAATATAGTTTTGTATTGGATAATTACAACGATAAACTTAATACAACAGTCTAATAGCAAACACTCACAATTAGCTACTTAAAAATAAACCAAGGATCAATAATCATTCAGTGAGCTCAATCGACAAAATATTTCAATTATTATTACTGCATTTGTTTCCTATTTGTTCCATAAACTATGTTAAACATCTCGTTCTTCTCTTTCCCTAATGAATGTGTTAGAGACACGCCACAGTTTGTTCTCAAACCGTTTGCCAGAGGAAAAGTGATGGAGAGCAAGCAAGCTAATCCTCATCAATCTTTTGTCCTCACCCCCCACCCTTTCCTGCCCACCAAGGGATCTCTGTTTTGCTCTCACACGTGAATTCATATCAATGAATTCAGCGTAACAGCATCAGAGCTGCACTGACACTACAGAGGATTTTTCCTGTCCCTGGGGGAGAAGTTTAATGCCTCAGTTTAAGTGTGTGACACTCCCCCTGCTCTCAGGGCTGCACAAATGGGAGCTGAACACAAGCATCCCAGAGCCAAGGGACATGAGGACAGGTTTGGTCTGATCATATCCAGTCTTGTCACCGAGGAAATCAAGTCAAACACAAGTGAGTGCAGGACGAGGGCAAGCACAAGGATGTGCTTTCTTTGGCTACCAGGCCATGCATGGGGTGCGGGGTGGATGAAGGACCATGTTTAGGTGGACAGGGCAGTGGCATCCTCAGCCTCACCTCTGCAATCCCTTCCAGCCAGACAGCAAGAGCCTGGCTTTTCCTCTTCCTCCAACACCATTTCAAATATCTACCTGAGGTTAAGAGGAGTGAAAGCCCAGGCAGCTGACTCCTCAAGGCACCAGGTGGACACTGGGATGGCAGGCAATGCTCTGAATTTGTTTAAGAACAGGCCAGATGGTTTAGACCTAATGTTCATGTAGCCCACCATCCTTGGTCTGACAGCAACCTGTGCCAGACATCTGAGACAGTACAAGAGCAACAAATTCAGGTATTTCCTTGATGTGTATTTTTCAACCCTCCAGAGCTCTGCAGCTTTGAGACAGAGGTGGCATTTTTCTATTTAACCCTCCGTGGGTACTTCTCTCCATGAATTTGCTTAGTTTTTGAACAAATAACTTCGCTTTTTCCTTCCTCTGCTTAGTTTTTTCCTGCCTCTGCTGCTTCTGCAGCAAGGGTTTCCACAGCCCAACAGCACACTGAGGCAAGAGGAACTGCCTTAGCTTGGTCTTGACCTTGTCACCTACAGGTTTCATCAGGTGGTAGGAGATGCTACCCTGGAAGACACAATGAAATCCATTCCCTATTCCCCTTCTAAAAATCAGTCAGGGGTTTAGGGGATTTTTTAGATTTTTGCAGAATGAATTTTCTCAAAAAAAAAAAAAAAAAAAAAAAAAAAATTCCTAGCAGTCCATACTGGAGAGGCTGCAATTCAAGTACTGGGATCAGTTTTGGACGTCTCAGGCCAAAAAAAGTATTGGGTCAGTCTAGAGCAAAAGGTTACACCCTACAGTGAACAGGTCCACCAGTTCATTCTTGATCTTGAGAGTGTGTGGATGACACCATCTGGTCCTTGCAATCTCCTGCTGTTCTTCTTGTTATTTTTTCCTGTAACCTCTTCTAGCAATGCTTCAAATCAAAGAGAGGCTCTGGGGTGCAAACCTCCCTCAGCCTTGGTGGGCATAGATGCCAAACAAGCCCTGTGGCTTTCCCTTCTCTGAGCGTTCCTTTTATATCTGAGTTGTCCAAGGTCCTATGGGTTGTCAAGCAGTTTTCCAGCTTCTGAGGGTTGCACAAACCCTTTTTTAGGGTGTTAGGGTTTTTGTAAGCTGCTTCTGCAACATTTTCACCTTTTTTGGGGGGGGGACACTGTCTTGTGAGTTTTCCATGTAACTAGTCAACATTTGCATTCTCTTCTCAATTCCTTAGCTGGATATTATTTCTATTTTTCTGAAGCTGCTTCCATATTCTCATAGTCTCCTGACTTGATGTTTATCAAGGATTTTTCTTTTTTTTTCTGAAGATCCTTATGGAGTTGAGGGTTGAGTATTCCAGTGGGAGTGAAAGGGCTGTGCCTGCTGGAGGGGAACTCTTCTTCTAGGGGGGTTCATCAAGGAAAGGGCAGGACCTAGAGCCCTTGCCTTTGTTCCACCTCATTCAACCCCAGTCACCAATGACATGGCCTAATTATCTTTTGGGTATCTGCACACGCACCCAGAGCACATGGTTGCCCAGACTGTTGGCCAGGCAGCCAACAAACCTCTGCAATCAGACCCTTGCGCAAGTAAGAGAGGCAAGATGCTATGCATACATTTCAGTTCCTAGAGAGACCAACTGGCCTCACATACTCAGGACCTAAGCATTTCACAGCCACCATGGAAAGGGATTTTATTCTCCAGAGATTAGCTATGGAAGAAAAAAAAATGCATACTCTGTTTATTGAGCAGATGAAATATTTGATGACTAATTTTTTGTGACAAGTATATCCAGTTACGACTTCTGCCTCTATTCCTAAACTCATGAAGGTAAATGTCATAACAGAGAGCAGCCATCAAGTATTTTAATGTACTTGGAGGCTAATATCTCTACTAACGAGCAAGAATGGCAAGAATGTCTCATTTCTGAGGGTGCTTTATGTCAAGTGCCATTTCAGATGATCTCTTTGCAGCTGGGTTGGATGCCCCGTTGTTTCTTGGCATGTACACACTCCCAGGGTCCTACACTCTCAACACTGACAGGCAGGGGGGTGCATTTGCAGAGAATCTGAAGTGGCAGCTCAGCCACTCAGCCACCTCCTTAAAAACAGCCCTTTTCTTTCCTGAGATGCCACAGAAACCACTGTTCTCCTCTTTGGTGTTCATGAGTTTCCTTCTCACTACAAAACCCAGGGGACAGGAACATCCATAGCCACACATCAGCCTCATCCCTGGGTGCCTGGAGGAGAGACAAGGCAGGGAAGGGGTGTAGGGCTTCTGTGAGGTTTTGTGTTTTGTTGAGGGTGCAGCATGAGAAAAATAGGTGGGTTCAGGATGATCTGGTCAGGGGCAAGAGTCAGGCAGGTTCATGCATCATGAATCACATCATATTGTGTATCCTCTGAAAGCAAGAGTCCTCCTGTGCTTTCAACACCCATGTTTTCCTGTTAAGCCCTCTTAGGTCCTGACAGACCTAAACTGGGTGACAAACCTTTACAGTGGATTAAGAATCTGAGACACAACAGCAGCCTTCTTGGTGAGGAAAACCTGATCTACTCCTGAAGTCCCACCAGCAGTTAGAAGAACCCAAAGGTAAAAATCCCTGATGCCCTCAGCAATAGAGCTGAGATCCCCCTGGGTTAACCTCTCAGCATCAAGGGTGGCTGTGCTACTCAGTCTCCACCTTCTTCAATATGAAACCAATTAATTTTACTAAAAGGAAACAGGAACTTTACAAAAAACGGTGTTCCAGACTATCACACAGGCTGTACTTCTAAACAAATATATTGGGCTGGGTCATTAAACCGAGACTGGCAGCAAAACACAGTTACTCCACTGAGAATGGGGTAGCAGTGGTGTAATCGGTCTGCCCACCCCAAAACACAGGCAGTCTTTCTGTACCACTCACTGCTGTCCTTATCTACTGCTCTTCCCTCATAGTCCTCTGTTTTGCTTATCACAAAGATCTGCTGAGATCCCCTCTGACCCCAGAGTTGTGTGGCCACTTGCATTTGCAATGAAGGTTTCTGATCAGCATCGCTATTTCTGGTCATTCTGGTTTCCTTGCTGGGAAACAATGCCATTTACAGCACAGAGCAAATGAAATCATCATCAGAAGTTGACACCTTTTTACATCCTGCTATAAAACAGGCTGCAGGAGAAGAGCCATAAATCATCGTGGTGATCACCTCCTTCAGACCGGACCTGCAGGGTTTGAAAGAGATGCTCTTGCCCCAGGTTCACTGCAGAAAAATAGCTTCTGGCTGACAGGGCATGTCAAGTGGACAGTGTCTCAACCAGAGCAATTTCTCTTCCACTGCTCAAAACGCCCTGACAACCTCCCCAGGGGTCTGCCAGGAAGTAAACCATGACCCGGCCCATGCCCTCCCTCCACCGTGCAGGGCAGAGCATCCTGAAGCTTCCAAACATGCCACTGGCACAGTCTCCTGGCTGTGGGCAGCAAACCCTTTCCTTGCCTGAGCCTTTTCTCCCCGCACAGCTTCCATCCCGCTCCCAATCCTGCCCATCCCAACATGGACTAGGTGGCAGCAGGAATGATGGCAAAAGCTGGCCAGGGAAGGTCTTGGTGCATCCTTCTTTGGCCTTGTGAGGCTTTTTGCTTCCAAAAAAGTCTGGACACATCCCTGGCTGATGGGGTGGGAAGGGAGCTGGAGTCTGACTCAGCCCTTCCCAGCTCCCCCAGTGGGCTGGAGGGAGGCAGCAGGGCCAGGCTGGTCCTGCATCCAATGGTGCATTGCTGAGACATCTTGGGACAACTTCACGGGCTGGTAAGGGACCCAAGCAGGGAACATGTGTCATTTGGGATGTAATGAAAGTGCTTTAGTTAAAAAATATAAACCCATCTTTAGAAAGCAGCATGAGATGGATTCCTTCCAGGATTACTCAAATACCTTGCTTTGGGGGAATATACTTCACTTCTCTTTTAACTTTAATATCACATTAGAGACTGTTTTCTGGGACGGTGGATACTGTATTCTGAATACTTTATCGCCAGATTCTGAGAGCCAGTGAAGTGTGTTGGATAATAGAAATGAATAATGTATCATGCATTCATTGTCTACCAGACTGATTTGTTTACTAATAATTTAGTTTAAAGTACATTATTGTTTTACTACTCACACCCTGATTTACTTCCAAACACTGACTGAACAGATATCATTAAATTGGAATAATTTTTAACTCTAAAAATATACTGTTTACAATTTTCTCCTTAGCAAGGCATTCTATCAGAGCTGCATATATTTGTCGCTAGGATTATGGGTCCAAAGTGATCTTCAAGCTGATTATTTCCAGGATATTTCAAGACTTTTTGTATCCAGGGTCCATTCCAGCCTTCTTGTTACTCAGCTCTTCAGCAAAGCACCTCAGTAAAAACAAGAAGCATCCCTCATTAGGAGACCTTCTGCAAGATCCTTTAACAGAAACCAAGCCTGAGGCTTCCTGATGACTTTATCCCCTGGACTGACTCTCTTAATCCTGTGAAGAGCATCATGTGCATCATTCGATAATTCTGCCCGTCGCTTTGCAGTGCAAAACTAGTTACAGGCGGATCCTTTAGCTTATTTTGCAACGTGCAGCATTTTTGTGCTCATGAAATTCAGAAGCAGAATAACTCAACCTTAGAAAGCTTTGTCTCTAGTTAGGCTTTAGTGGAATAAAGTTCATATGCTATAGCTGAAGAAAGGTAGGTAGTTTTAGGCCATGCTGCTAATAACTGTTGCACTTGTTTGCAGTAATTTTCACTGAAGCTCAGCTAACTTTGTAGGGATATCATGAAGGTGAATACCCACCATACACAAGTTTCATTTTCCGCAGCACCAAGGCTGCTAAACGCTTCCCTAATACTTGCATGTCATTCAGCAGTTTAGGTAACAGGATCTATGAAGACAGACGGACAAACTGGGGCTTTTCAGCATAAAGCAGAGGAAACAGACGAATGGAAGGGTCAGATGCAGCAACATTCTTTGCGGATGGAAAAGGCTGCTGCCAAAAGAGACTGATTGTTTTCCATGTATGTGGAAGATACGAGTGTGCTCTTTGCTGGGTGAAAAACTGGTGGGATGGCTGGGCCCAAAAAGGGGTGGTGAATGGAGTTAAGTCTGGTCGGCAATCAGTCTCAAGTGGTGTTCCCCAGGGCTCAGTGCTGGGGCCTGTTCTATTTAATGTCTTTATCAGTGATCTGGATGAGGGGATCAAGGGCATCCTCAGTAAGTTTGCTGATAATACGAAGCTGGGCAGGAGCATAGATATGTGTGAAAATAAAGAGGTTCTTCAGAGGGATCTGGACAGGCTGGATTGATGGGGTGAGGCCAATAGTATGAGGTTCAAAAAGGCCAAGTGCTGAGTCCTGCATTTGGGTCACAACAACCCTGTGCAATGCTCCAGGCTGGGGCAGAGTAGATGGAAAGCTGCTCAGCAAAACAGGACCTGGAAGGAGCTGGTCAACAGCCAGATAAATATGAGCCAGTGTGCCCAAGGCAGCCACCAGCATCCTGGCTTGTATCAGCACCAGTGTGGCCAGCAGGGCTAGGGCAGGGATTGTCCCCATGGACTCAGCACCGGGGAGGCTGCACCTCGAATCCTGGGGTCAGTTTTAGGCCCCTCACTCTCAGCAGGACATTGAGGGGCTGGAGCATGTCCAGAGAAGGGCAACGGAGCTGGGGAAGGGGCTGGAGCACAAGTGTGGTGAGGAGCGGCTGAGGGACCTGAGGTTGTTCAGCCTGGAGAGAAGGAGGCTCAGGGGAGACCTTCTGGCTCTCGACAGCTCCCTGGTTGGAGCCAGACGGGGGTCGGGGTCTGCTCCCAGGTAACAACTCTACCCCCAAGTGACAAGAGGAAAGATCCTCAAGTTGTGCCAGGGGAGGTCGAGGTTGGACATGAGGAAAAACCTCTTCACTGAAAAGATTGTTCAGGTCTGGGCCAGGCTGCCCAGGGCAGTGCTGGAGTCCCCATGATCCCTGGAGAGATTTAAAAGCCACGTAGACATGATGCTGAGGTACATGGTTTAAAGGTGGGGTTGGCAGGGTTAGGTTAATGGTTGGACTAAATAATCTTAAAGCTCTTTTCCAACCAAAATGATTCTGTGATTCTATAGGAGATCAGGCATTTAAAATAAACTATGAAAATTCAGCCATCAGTAACTTTTTTTAAAGACATTTGTAGGTCGTAGAGCACTGGAGTAAATTGTCTGGAGGAAATGCAGCGTCTGCTTCTCGGGAGGGTGTAAGATGTGGCTGGATCAGCACCCATGAGGTGAGATGGGGCTGACCCTACTGTCCTGGTGAAGACCTAGCTCAGCTCTGTACTCGTCCACAGGTTTTTTCCAAGCTTCTGGCTGGTGAGTGCAGTGCTGGAGGGATGAGGTGCACCCTGTGCATATGTCTACACCTTCAGAAACCTGGCTTTAAAAAGAAACAAATGTATTCAGTATTATTTATACTTTCAGTACTTACATTTGAGATAATGAATATGATGCTGGAAGAGAGTTCTGGACAGATTTACTGCTAGGCAGGCTCAGCCTCCATCTGCTCTTACCTGAGATCTGAGAGTGGTTTGGAGGAAGAGGAAGGGTCACCTCTGTGCAGTTTGGATCACCTTCATTCAGAATAAATGAGGTCAAAGGATGTTTGTTCTGGAGGTGGGAAATTACCTCCCACTAGTGCTACATCTGTTGATTTACTACAAAGAAGAAACTGTGGCTTCACAAAACCTCAGAATTCACTCCCCAGCAAGACTGTTCGCAAATCCTCCAAAGAGAAAATCAGCGCAAGCTGTTGAGCTACCAAGACCCCAAAGCAGGCAACCATTTTTTTTATTTTCCTCCACCTTCAGACTTAGAGAATTTCAAAGCGGGGAAGCATCCTGACATTGCTCTCAGGGATAAGAACCGGGAAAATACTGTACAGTTTACAGGATGAGAAAGAAATTAAACCGCAGCATACAAAAAGCCAATATCCCAGCTGCAGGCTCATCCACTAGCTGAAACCAATCTAATTTGTTGGACTCTTTATTCCCAAAGCCTCCCGAGACTTTGGAGTAAAAGAAAGAAGTTACCTGGAGTAAAAAGAAAGATTCCAACCCGGAGGAGCAAAAGGCAGGTTGTGTTTATTTAAAAAGAGAGAGGGGACAATGAAATAGAAGGCAATCTTAGGTGCCTTCAAGCACTACCAGGAAGATTGTGGAAGACAAGTGCCAGTGTTGTCAGAACTTGAATTTTTCTAAACCAGTTCTGATAACATCAGTGGAGGAGCCCTTCATGATTCCAGTGATTTGAAAGCCTTGGAACTATTGTTGCTGCAAATGTAGAGCAAGATCTAGGACAGTCATTTCCAACTTATCACTTACTGCCCCTCCTGCTTTGCTCCAGGCAACTGGAGGAGGAGAAACCTTCAGCCCAGCTAATAAGAGAGGGCAAAGGGCTGTGCTGCTTACAGAGCAACAGGGGATAAAGAAGAGCAAACACATTGGTCAGTGGGGACGAGGTGGGCACGAGGAAGAAGCCTGGAGGAAGTAGAGGAAAGTCATCCAGTTACCCAAAAGGTTGCCTGTAAGCCAGCTTGTATGGAAAAGCACCGAGATAAAAATGCTCCAGGCTATGAAAATTATTTCCTTAATACATCCAGAAAGCAGACTTTCCATATATCAGAGAGAAAGAGGGCCGGTTAGTCATCTGTAATTGGCAAGTTTTCATAAATACTTATGCTCCTGGGAGCTGTCATGAATAATCCCTCCGTGCAGAGGAAGGGATTCATGGTCTGCCCTGAAGACATGTGCATTTTTATATGACAAAGTGCTGCAGTTTTCATAGAATGGTCAAAGCCTCAACGAGATTATTCAAGAATTTAGTCACTGTCCTTTGACTCAAAACATGAGGCACTGATGATTTGACCTGAATCACAGCACCACGTGTGCTGGAGTTCCACAGTCCAACCTGCTGCTCAAACCAATGCCAGTTCCAAGCAAGCTTTCCAAGCTTTGTCCAGCTGACTTCTGAATGTCTCACATCATCTCAGCACCCCCTGGTTCAGCATTTGATCCCCTCAAGGGTGATTGTTCCCCCGCAGCTTCTATCTAATGAGGATTTCCCTTGTTTCACCTTCTTGACTCTCACCCTTCCACCATGTACCTCTGGGAAGAGCAACCCACCCGCCCATCAGGCCACTGCAGATACTAATGAGGTGTCAGCTTCACCTTCTCTTCTTCCAGCTCAACAAACCCAGCTCGCTCAGACTCTCCCTGTACGTCCTGTTTTCTAGCCCGGATCATTTTGGTGGCCTCTGCTGGACTCACTGGACTTGTAGAGGGAGCCAAAATATCCCAGCATTGCAGATGGGGTCTCACCAGTGCAGAAAAAGAGCAAGGGTCCCCTTCCTTGCCATGCTGGCTGCGCTCGTGCCAGCGCAGCTTTTGCAGGGGCCTGGTGTTGGTTTGTACTTGACGTGGCCACCAGCAACCCTAGGTCTTTTCCTACAAAGCTGCCAGCACATCCAGTGGTTTTCCCTGCCAGGAAAGGATTCTGCTTTTGCTGAACTTTGTAAGGTTCCCAAGAGCCCATTCCTTCAGCCTGTCAATGTCTCTGAAGATAGCAGTCCTCTCCTCCTGCACACCAGCCAGTCCCCCCAAAATATGGGGAAGGCACCTCAAAGGTTGTGCTGTCAAGGAGACTCGTTTTATTCTGCAATAGCTACAAGAGCCTTGTTGCGTTTCCATGCAATTTCAGGTATGAATTAATATGATTATTTTTAATTGCAATGAAGCAAAATCTCCATTCTGTGCTCCGAACTCTGCACAAACTAAAATTTCTGATGCCTGACCCGTTCATGTAGCTAAATCTCTCTTTCCTCATTCCTATTAGAGCTGGTAGAATTAATACATTATTCAGTGATTTAGTCCTTCTGTCCACGATCCAAACCCATTTTCTGCAAATGTATTCATTGCTTCATGTTTGTTGACTTGTTATGGGAAGGACATTCAGCCTATATAAAGTATTTGGGAACATTTTGCTTTGTTTGTGAACTGGTTTCTGGGGCGGGGAGGTCATTTGAGTCTCAAAATATTGTTCCCACCACCCGAATCTTTATAAATGTAGGATTAGTGAATTACAAATGCAGATACCTAATAGCTATGGAATATTGAATAATAAGCAGTCCAGTCTTTCCAGTTCAAGAACTCCTAGCTGCCACACAAATACCCTTATTTACTTTTGTTCTGGGCTGAGAAAGAGCTTGTTTCCCAAAGGCTGGTGGAGATGTGTATTTTGAACTGCCCTTAATGTTCACGAAGAAGAGCTGAGAAGATGGCTCTGTAGGATTGCCCTAGAATCCATGTCAGGTGGGAACATACCTTCACAAGCAGTACTGCAGCTCCTTTACCCAGGGCATCACTGAGACACACTGAGCTCAGTCCCACCCTGACACGAACCCATCTCATGCCACTTCCAGGCAGGTTTGAGCCCTCAGGAGTTCATGAGCTTGGCCTGAGCTGTTGTGGTCCGTGTACCTGCATGCAAGGAGTGCTGGCAGGACTGGACTGGAGGCTTTTCTGGGTCTTCTAGGACCTCTGTAGATCTGCCTTTGTGGTACCCCCAGGGGTACCTTCAGGCTGCTTGGAGCCACTCTTCCAAAGAACAGCTGAATCTCACCTCTGGCAACAAGGAGTACCCAGGGGCCAGAGATCTGCACACCTACAGTCCAGTCCACCTTGCTAAAGAAATCCCAATCAATATTCCCCATTAGAGAGCTACTGAAGTGGAAGTAATTTGGCCATGAGTTGTTGCTGGAGGTCTGATCTTCTTCCTGCTTCAGGCTGTGAAGGTTCTTAGGGTGAAAGATTTACAACATTTTGGAGAGACGGGGTTATCCTTCATGAGACGGGAACGCTGACAAGCTGGGCCTTTTCATCTTCATTCCACTCCTGAAATCCCTCTTGATTCATTACAGTTTGTCCTTCTCGTTGCTGTAATGAAATAAAAATGTTTATGTTGATATATAAAGATAGCAACATTGATTTTCTTTTCTGCAGTAGATTTGATTACTATCAAGCTTCCAAAGCCTTCCCGAGGTCTTTTTTTATTTTATTGCGACACCTTTTCTAACTCACAGCTTTTTCCTAATTGTATTTTCTGCTGAGAGAAGCATGTGGAAGAATTTGAAAAGGATGCAGCAGAAGTTTCACAGGGGCCATTTCAAGGCATGAAAATGTTGAGACGCTCTGGTTTTACAAAGATGATCCTTCTCAAATTAGGTATTCACCAAAACTTGAGAGGAAATTATAAACAGCAGACTGCAAGCAAAGTTATTTCACATTAGTACTTCCTCTAGAGTTTAACCTCATAGAAGATCCCTGGGGTTTTGGAGGTTTGCTGGTATGTTGACACTGTTTGCATTCCAGTTTCAGGGTATGATACTTTCAATGTGCTTATGAGGAATGGATGAGCAGATGTAGGCAAAATGTACAGGTGCCTTTAACACATCCAAAATCAGGGTCGGCTTTAATGTTCAGACAACATATTTGTCTCTCTGTGTTAAAGCTGCACTAGTCTCCAACCTGAAGTAGTAACTCCAAACTGGAAACCTTGGAGAGAACTGAAGCATTTGATATCTACAGCTAAATCTTACTCCTCAGCCTAATGGTGGTCCCCTTTACACACCCTGGTCTGCACTGTACAAGGGGAAAAAAGCAGAGGCTGAGACTGTGCTATTGAGATACTTCACATCCTCAAGATGCAAAAAGCACTAGAAACCTTAGTAGTGCTCATGCTATTCCAAACTGAGACACGGCAATCACCCAGAGGCTACGGGGACGATGCCTTGCACAGCTGGTCTGTTCCAGGTGCTAAGCCAGTCCTGCAGCAAACACTTCCTTGTTAAGTTGCTTGGAGTTATTGATTTACAGAGAGAGAATGTTAATTATTATGGAATCCATGAAAAGGCTTGTTGTTTTCTTTTTTCTTAGCAAATAGTGTTCTCCCATTAATCTTGGCTTTGTTATGGATACAGGAAAGATTCTTTATAACTACCAAGGAAATCGATTTTTTCAGGTTTCAATGTGTTCATGTTCAACACAACTTTATCTCTTTTTTTAGCCAAGAAGGAATGGGGATCGATGAAGTTGGAGCAGACTTTTCCCTAGAGGTGTTCACTTAGTGGTTTAAACATCAGCTTCCCAACCGTGCCTGGAACTACATGTTTGAGTAAGGCTTGATTCAAAATGTTTAAGCAAAGTGAATTAAATTCAATTGCTTACTCAGTGAGCTTTCTGGAAAGATCCTGGATGAGCTTTCCCAACCCAGCAGTACAAGAATGCATGACTGAAGCCAGACAGCTCTCCTGGGTATCCTGTAATCCTTACACAGCCCTGCAAGAGGAATTTCAGGTGTCCGTAACGGAGTTTCTCTGATCCTTTTCCAAGAATCAAGCACTGGAAATGCAATCTCAGCAAACAAGCAGAAGTTTCAGAACATCTCCATTCAAAGGAAGCGTGGGGGGGTTTTTGGGTTTTTTTTTTTTTTGCACATTATTGCTTAGCCTTCTGTGAAAAGTTTAATCTTTGGGCAGTTCTCAACTCCAAATTTTAAAAATAGCATTTCAAAAGCTTCCAAAAAATTACTATAGGGTTTTCAGAACAGGGGAAAAGGTTTTAGTGGCTAAAGGAAGGGAGCTGATGCTAACAGACTGGAAATACAATCAGGCTTTTCTTCAGGTAGTGGCTCACTCTCCTTTTCAGGTTGACTTAGGGATTTTCCTGTATCTTTTATGATGTTTGAATTTTATATTTTTTCCTTTTTTTGTTACTTCTAACTTAAAAGAAATCCAGTCCCTTAATTCTCTTTTTTTTTCTTCTTTATTTCCCTCTACCAGCCAAGTCCCTAACTGGGGTCAGGCAGCTGACAAATACCCTGTTCCACCAAGGCAGTCTTCTTCCGCGTGGGATGCGGCGCAATGGGGTTACAGGCTGAAGCCATCCAACCCTGTCACAGTAAATGAAGAAATAGTGGTGGCAACTTCATCTGCTGGCCCCTCAGGCTTTGGGGCTAGCGCACTTGTTTGGGAGGTAGCAGGCCTGGAGTAAAGCTGCATTGGATGTCCCAACAAGGAGCCCCAATCCAAGACTACATAATACTTTGAGGTGTTCCTTTCAAGCCTCAGGAAAACAAACTGAGATGGTCTGTTCAGCACAAATGAGTTCTGGAGCAGGGACCTGACTCTCTCACAGCCCTGTGTAATTGCCATGGACTGGAAGGGCAGTTCCTTGTTCCTCCTTTCAGCTGAGTATGGTTCCTCAACAATACTGGAAGTACAGTGGAGGAATACATCTAGAATCCCAGTTTTTCAGCCATGAGGTACAAGGAAGCAATGAGACCCCGAGTCATCGCACGAGGGGGAAGGGCCTGGGCTATGGAGCCAGAACAGCACACCAAGCTGAAGCTCAGAGAAAGTCAGGCACAAATTCCCCCAGCTACAGATCTCACAGGGTGCAAGCCTGAAGGGATCTCCAGGGAGATCACAGATAGTTACACAGACAGGTGCTGAGAGGAAGTGTAGTATTCCTAGGATTTTAGTGAGGTAAAGGGTAGTGCTTCCCAAATATTTGCACCCCAGGTCCACGACAGGGGGTGACAATCTAATATTTCCACTCCCGAGTGACAAATACCTGCATGCCTTCACTCATCTAACCCTAAGCACATATCTTCACTTTGTACTTCTCCAGCTCCTCCAGGATGCATCTGAATCCTCACTGAAAACTCATTCAGCATTAAACACTTCGTTAGCTGGATTAGCCCGAGGAGGTGCTCATAATTGCAGGATTGTTAGGGCTGCTTTTCATTTAAAATCAGTCTGTTTGAGATGCTTTCCCAGGAAAGGTTCTGTAATTTTCATCATAGTGGGTGGGGTGTAAACTCCTTGCTAAGCTGATAGATGCCTTTTTCTATAAAGTCAATTACTGTAGAAAATCCACTAACACAAAGGGCATAATGCAGTTATTTGGAATCAATTTCTTATAAGCCTATGAATAGATGTTTGGGCAAGTTCAAGTTTGCTGAGAGGGTTTGTAATAATAGCTGTCACATTTTACATTCGCTTTCACTCCAAGGGATTTCAGAGCACTTTACAAACCCTGAACTCGCACCTCCAAAGAGGCGTCATGGCCCGATGCCCACTTGCCTTCTGCTCAGGAAATCTGCATTTGATTCCCCCTTTCACCACAGTCTTCCAGAATAATCCTTCACAAGTCTTTGAACCACTGCTGCAAAACAAGGAAAAATGCCTGTTCCTTCTGCAGGGTGGTGAGATTAGAGACATCATAATGACTGGCAGGGATAAGAAGGTGCAAAACAGAGTGGAAGAAGTCCTTTCAGGCCAAGATGTGTTCTTCGGATGAAAGTCAACTGCCCTGGCTTTTCCTAAACTCAGGTGCTGATTCAGGGGGTCAGCTCAGCTGAAGCCCTTTGATAAAACAATGGGGTGCCAGGAGAAGATCAATCCCATTCGCATTCCTGTAATGGGAGAGATGTCCCACGGCCACCGGGGGGACTACTTCTCTCTGTGTACTTTAAAGAAACCCAGGAGTGGAAAACATGGGCATAGACTTGCAACTTGTCACAATGTAAAGCTAAAAGACTCCTCCCAGCATGCCACGGAAGCCCCAGGAGTTGATTCAGAGTTATGAGCACTTTGATTTTTAGTAGTAGAAGGCAAGTGGCGATGATAATAGTAACAGCAGCAGTGATAACGAGCAGTGAATGTTTCGAGGAGGATGTAGGCACCTGCCAGAGAGCCAGAGAAGAAGAAAGCAAGCAAAAAAGATGCCAGCCAAATACAAAGCTAAAAATATGACTTGTTCTTACTGCTTCAATAATAGCTTTTGATGCATTTATGAGAAACTTTGTGATCACTTTGCAAATCTCCAGAGTAAGCCAAAGACAGAACCTTCAGAAGGAAACAGTGAAGGCTGCTGCAATAAGTCATTCCTGAGGTTTTTGGTGTTATTACTGGCCTTTCCTGGCCCCTGCAACCTATTTCTAGGAAAGTTTCCATTAAAAATCTAAATAAGGCTCTGAAGTAGAATTGAGACCTGTATTTCCCATACAACAAATACATCCTGCATGTCTGTAAAGAACAAGGAATCATGGGTTTTTTATTTTTTTTTCCTCTAAGATGAGCTGCAGGAAGGTATACAGACCAGGAAGAGCAGCATCAGCATCATTGTGCTGAAATAAATCCATTTTTCATCCAACATCCCCCACATTTTGCATCCTGGTCTAGTGTCTCTCTCCCTCCCTTTTTTTTTTTTCCCCCAAGTTGCAGTGGACATAAAATAAATCCAATCCTCTTCAATTTATATTTGCATCAGTTCATACCATTTGAAGAATAGCTTTTGCATTCTAACTAGACCAGATAACAATTAATAGAGTAGCTAATTGCACCATCAAGCCTGGTGCTTTGCAAGAATGAGCTTGTACTACTTTAATATTAAAGACTTTCAAAAATCACTTCAGATGTCAGGGGATTTTATAATATTTACTGTACAGCACCTCCAAAGTCAGCCTGCTGACGGTCCAGGCTCCTCTCAAGTTATTGTAATTATGCCACTTTTTTTTTTTAAAAGGACCTGAAAAAAAACAGGCATTATAAAGAATTATTGACAGGTTAAATAGATTCTATGATGGGAGCTGGGAAATTGCTCAATTAAAGCATGTGTATATTGCAACATCAGGCAATTATTAAATTAACAGATGGCAGAGACTTCTCAGAGATGTGGAAATGGATCCTAGTAGCAGGCAAGTGATAAAGTCCTCATGATGCAGCATGAATCTGAATACCCCTCTCAGTCACTGGCACATGGGAATTCAAGAGAGGAAACTGAAGCTTTGATCTCACAGTAGCAAAACAAAGTAACTCACAGGGTGATAAAAACATCTCTGTACTTCCTTCACTCCCCCAGTTAGTAGTAAATTGGTCCCCAGAAGGTGATTCTCCTTACTTTCCCCAGCTAGCAGCAAATCTGCTAGAGGAAAAATAATGGGGAAGATAGAGGAACCAGAGAAGGGTAACTCACCAAGAAAACTAGGATAGCACCCCACCTCCTTGTCCATGGTCTCAGAGGCTGGGAATGCTCACCTGAGACACAGGAAAGCCCAGGACCACCTCCCTCCTGCTCTGGAGGGATCTCTGTGACATTCTGCACCACCTGCTTGGGTCACTGTCTGGACCTCCACAACAAACTGCTCCACAGCACAATGTGGAAGTGAACATTTTACATCCTTCTTCCTTATACTGTCCCCTTGGCTTAAGGGCTTAAATTTCACAAAGACTGAAATGCTGGTGAGCGATCACATCCTCTATACAGCTCCTTAAGTCTGCTAAGCAGAACAATATCCCCGCTGAGAGTAGTGGATTAAAGCCTCCTGGGAAGGGGTGGCTGGAAGAGCCCTGTGACAGGCGAGACAGTTCTTGTGTCCCTGCTCTGGACATAGAAGAGCTTGAGGATGATTTTGACCCTTGGCTGAGCCCTATCCTCTTGAGAAAAGGGGCTCTCCACTCCTCGCCGCTGGCATTTTTCTCAGCTGCAAGGATTTTTTTTAGGTCATTCTTAAATCCAAGAGCAAAGCTCGAGAAAGTCTCATTAGCCTGGAGGTAAGAACAGCCGCTCAGGAATTGGGTTTGCTTCAGGGAACAGTTAATTGTTTACATGATGTTTCATAGCATTGAAAAAGTGAGATTTACCATCCAGGCTGTTTCATTGGAGTACCAGCGGTCAGAGCACTTGCCTGGGTAGATGACTGATCCTTGAAATCCCCTCCAGCAGAAAGAAAATTCAGATGATACCAATTTCTTGAGTAGCCTGTAACCCCAGGCCTCCATTTTCAGCATGAAAAGTTTTGCATTAAATGGAAAACTATGCATCGAACCACATGAAGAGTTCAAGATTTGCATTTTGTGGAAGATGGAGAGCACAGTCTTGCTTCAGCTCTCTAAAGCTCAACAGTTTGAGAAAGTTTTGGTTTAGCTGTCACATGGACAGCTAAATCAATCCTTCACACCATTAGAGCAATTACCTCCTTTTCAGATTTACCAAAATTGGAACCCTGGAGTTAAAACAAATCCAAAAGACAGCTTTTTCATTATTCTGGACCTCTTGGTATCTAATAGCTTCTAACAAACACTAAAATACACATGAAATTTTCCATTTTTGCAATAATTTTTTTTCCCCACTGCTGGCAAGATCTGGTCTGTACACAGAACTTCCCTGGATGACAATGGGGAACATGTCATTTACCTGCAGCAATCATTTGAGAATTACACAAGCAATGAGTGGTCGTTGGGCTTTGCACCCACGATCTGATGGTCATCAAAAGTAGTCTGGAAAGAAAGGTTATCTTTCAGAAGTATTTCACACAGGTAACAAGAATTATTTGGATGTATCTGGAATGCACAAGGGGAAGCATCTTGGTAGGGAATGGAACACGCTACTCAGAGGAGCAGCTGAGCTGGAGGATACCATAAAATGTCAGAGAAAACTCTTTAACACCATTGTTGAGAATAGAGCACAACCAAGAAAAGAAATAAAAGTGTAGACATATTTAAAGGCTAGCCACAGCTTGGCTTCGAATTCAGAACTGCTTCACTTGCCCAGACTGGGGATATAATATCTGGGGAGAACTATATGGAAAACAAAGACAGTCTGGAGATTTAGGAGCCAAAGTCCTGCTTTCAGCAGGGACATGGAAACTCAGTCATGCCAAGCACCAGATTCTCCAAGGTAATTTGGGGTTTAGAGATACAGGCAAACTCAGGTTAGTCAGATTCATAGTAGTCAGGGAAAAGGATTTTTCTTTTCATCCAGATGCAATAGGTCTGAAAGAGTACAGCTACAGGTCAGAGATTTCAACCTGTGATCCAAGAGCTGAGGTGTGGGGGGAAGAGCGTGCAAGGGGGCTGTGAGCCAGTTCCCAGGAGACCTAGAAAAGGACTTTCACCCCCAGCATGGCACAATCCACAGCATTGATTTCCAAAACATTTGCATCTCTATCTAAAGCAAAAAAGCAGAATCCACAGGTTGAAGATGTTTGAAAACTTCTGGTCCAGACCATTTGGAAGACTAATATTGCAGCAAGAAGGGCAAAACAACCTTAATGAGCCTATTCTCCAAAGAAATCATTTATGCTTACAGAGAAAGTAAAAATTGAATTGGGCATTATGAAAAATTCTCTGTGTAGCTGCAACTATAACCTAGATAATTCATTTAGGCTAAATATATGGTTGTAATTGAAAATCCAAATAAGGTATGCATATGCATTGATCCATATGATTTAAATCAAGCTATAAAACATCAACATTATCCAGCAAAAGCTGCTGAAGAAATGGCAGCCAAGCAGAATATGAAATTCCAGGGAGACCATTGCGCTGGCTGGGAGGAGGACTTAATTGATTTTGACAAAGAAACCTATTTGCTGTTTAATTGATTCCTACTCTAAATTCACAGCGCTTTCAGACCTAGCAGAGAGAAGCAGCAGAATAGTGATTACCCCAAGCAAAATACAGCTGCCTGGGTCCAGAACACTTCAGGTCCTTGTTATTCTCTATTTACTAAATTACTACTGTGGATTTTCAGAGAAACATTAAAATCTACTCATATAAGCACACAAATCTCTCAAAGAGTTACGGGATGACTGAAAGAGCTATTCAGACCACCAGAAAGACCTCAGGAGGAGGACCAAGGATCCTCACTTTATATTCAGAGGTATTCATGTTCTTCTGCACCTCCCTTAGGTTAGTGGGAGCAGTATTTGCTGGGTTGCAGGAAGAAAGGGGTCACAAATCGTTCCTGTGCTGTCAAGCCAGTTTGGGAAATCCCATGAAGGTGGTGGATGATCCTTCTCAGCTTTGATAGATATCTGTGCCACACTTTCCAGGAGCTACTACAACCATCCTCCCTGATCCTCTAGAGAAACCATTCAGCAGCCTCATGACTCCTGGGAGCAGCACCATGTCCAGGGGCAGCTATATAGTTATGCTAAACACATCAGCCCTGTAGGCTTCACCATGCCTCCGGTACCTTCCAAGGGACCTCACAGGCATCACTGAGCCTGCATGTCAGTCAAGGAGTTAGAACAATCTTCTTCCCAACTCGGAATGGAGAAGCAACCCCTGCAAATCAAGTGCTCCCTCATGCAAGTGCCCTTTCAGAGTGCGGTGGTAGGGAGCTGCAAAAAGGAGTCAGTGGAAACAGGAAGAGGACCTGAGAAATCATTTGAGTAAAGTCACCAAGCCACCCATGTGCTGCTACAAGCATTTACATAGCCACACCCTGGTGTGACCTAGAAGTGCGAAGTATAAGACCATGCTTTGGTCTTGCTGCTCCAGGACCACTCTGCCAATATGAGAAGGAAAGCACCGATGGACACCAGCTCTGCTGCAGACCTGCCAGCACAGCTCACACAGCCCCTTTCAGGAGGGCTCCTTTTCTGGGCCTGCAGCCACTCCAGGAGTGGTTGCTCTGGGAGCAAGGAGGATGGTTGATTGATCCTCCTGAACTCAGCACTGGAAGCACAAATGAGTGCCCACAAGGCATCATCTCACTGTTGTTTAAGCCACTGTTTCCCCAGTGCCTCCCTAACAATGACCGATGGACTCACGGTAAAGATTTTTCAATTTGAAAAATCCATTCTCATTTCAGAAATCATCTTCCTCTGAGCTCATCCATTTGTCATACATTGCAAGGCAGAGCTGGGGCTGCAGTCGGCACTGCCGACACACTCCTCTTCAACAGGAGGCAAAGGTCTGTGGAAAGCCAGGGTAGAAATCATGGCAGTTACAGCCTGGACAAAGAAGAGTAAATCCTTGACTTTGTTTCAAAATAATTAAAGATTCTTGCAAGCATTAAGAGGTAGGTTGGACCTAAGAAAATACCATCACAATTATCAATACTTTAGGGCAGGTCATTCTTTCAGGGTTTAGACAC
>JAAGNO010015533.1:116979-137258 GCA_033439905.1 Ceryle rudis
AGGTAGGTTGGACCTAAGAAAATACCATCACAATTATCAATACTTTAGGGCAGGTCATTCTTTCAGGGTTTAGACACTTCTTCCAGCTCCCCTGCTGAAAGGAGTCTTGCATGGAGGCCACCCAGGAGTGGGGGTTTCTGAGTGGGTGTGGAACAGGCAGCATGTGAAGATGTCCAGGCATGTGGCTCCATGCTGAGGCCATCCTCACGGATGCTGCAGAGACAGAAATGACGTGGAGTACAACAGCTTGAGGACCTGACACTAAAACTGTCCAGAGGTGTGGCTTTTCCAAAAAAAAAAGTCTTCTGTAACCCCTGGGAAACACTGAGACCTCCTCCAGCTCCACCGGTTCCAGGAACACAGATGACAAATGACAACTACCCAGCTTGCCCTTTTGCAAGCTCCCCATAGATTAAAAGCAAGATGCTGAGAATCACTTCTCCTCATCACAGCTGTGGCCCAAGGGACCACATTAGGTGGCTGAACAATTTGGTGCAACCTTTCAGATGATGTTCACCACCCTGGAGGCTCTGCTTGAACCCTTCCCCCCAGATGAGGCTGCTGCAGGCACCTAACTAGAAAGGGACCCTCCAATCTGATGCCAGCAGAGAAGCAGCCTGAGAATTTCTTCCCGCTTCCCATAGAGCATTCCAAATCAGACAGCCTGCAATCAGCTATGAAAGCACAAAGAGAAAGATGGCTTTGCTGTGAGCTTCACCAAGGTGCAGCTCCAGCAGCATTCTTCACAAACTCCAGAGAAAGCAGAAGGGGAAAAAAAAAAACGAAGCTGAGAGATCTGTTTTCTTACATGAGTACTGACCTCTTGGATATGACTAAGAGTTTCCCAAGGGTTGGTGGGATCCTGCTACACAAGGGATAAGCAGATTTGTTACATGAAAGGCTGAACCCCTCCACTTCTGCTGTGCCAGGGGCAGGGTGGGATGCTGCAGTGCCTGCCCAGATCCATCAGAAAGATAAGCCACATGGGGGGCCAGTAACACCAGTTAAGACACTTAACACCAACAGGTAGCTTGTTAGCAGTGTACTGTACACAAAAATAAGAAGTACAGGGGGGAAAAAAAAGACCATGGCTGCAAACCAGCTTGCTCCCAGATAGTTTACTCGTGTATGTGATTCCCTACCACCTCTAGCAGCCCTGCAGGCCCCAGTGAGCACCCCACACACCTTGGATGCCATCCTTTACAGGGGTCCTGGCAGCCCTTCCAGCAACCACATCCCCCAGGAGCAGAAGGAGCACCACAGGGAGGTGATGGCAGGTCCTTCTGCCCAGGGTCAAGGTCCCCTCATCCAGGAGGCTCCAGCAGCCCTCAGGAAGGCAGGCGTCCCCAGCCAGTAAATGGCTCTGCCTTATGCATTTTCCTCCATCTATAAAGAGCTCTCTTTTCTGAGCTCTTTAACTCCTGCCAGCTCCTCCTAGTCATTATCTGCCAGCAGGCTCCTGGATATTAACCTCTAATTAGGGTGAAGAAAAAACCTAGGAGATTTCCCATAACAGCTACCTAGTGGCTCCTGAAATGATGGAGAAATTGCAGCAATCAGTCCCCCTGCAAAGCCAACAATCAGTACCAAAAACAGGTGTTTCATGTTCCTGCTCAGGTATCTCCTGCCTCCCCCCCCAGGCATAAAGGGGGTCAAAAAGAAGAAAACACCTTTGTGGTTTCTCTCCAAACTGAGGTGTGATCCAGTGAGGTGACACCGAAAGTTTCTAGACTGCCTCCTCATCCCTGACAAAGGGATCAACAGGGCTCCCTTCAGAACTGGGGAGTTTCTCTGCATCTGCCACACACATTTTCCCCACGATAAAGCCACAGGCCATGATAAAACAAATTAGAGCGTTTCAATTTTCCCCGAGCAGGTTGATTGTCCAGGAGAAGGAAAAACTGCATAGGGAGGTTAGTAGTAAATCCAGTTCATGATGATGATGAACATGTCCCTCTCCACCCATCAACAGCAACTTCCTTCTCTCCCAGGACCCTCATTGCCCTTTTCCACCCTATGAACTCAACCATCAAGTCCCCTCCTTGAAGAAGAAAAAGGCCAGCTCCATGTACAGGTGGACAAAGAGGATGAGAAGGGCTCAGGCTGACTTGCTGCAAGGATCAGAGAGGGGAAGCCAGACCCTTGTTCTGCAAGGCTTCCTCTGCCACCACTTTGACAGACATCATCTCCCTGCAATAGCAGCAGCAGGGACCTGGGTAAACCCAGACACCCAAGACACAAGGAGTAGAGGGGGGTCACCTGCTGGGTCCTGCCCTCTCCCTCCAGAGTCACGTTTGACTCTAGCCAGGGCTTCAACTTGTTGTCCTGACTGGAGCCCCTCTGATAAACTTAAGTTTGTTACATACCACTCATCACTCAGAGCCTTGCCAATCCCACCAGAGAATGTAATTTCAGGTGCTGATCGTGCTGTGTTCAAGCACTGAGTTAGAGTCTCCCAACAGCAGGTTTTCTCTGGACCTATTTATGTAGGAGTGGGAAAGAAAATTTTGGAAAAAGAAAAAATAAACAAAACTCTTCACTTCAGAATCCCCTGGAGCTGCAGCTGCCAGAGCAGTGGTTGCACCAGGTGGAAAGGCTGGGGGCTCTGCCAAAGGCAGCAGCCATCCCCCTTCCTTGGGGGGAAGGAGGGACTGTCACCCAGCTCTTCCCCTTGAGATGACAAGTGCTATTGGGCGTTGCAGCAAGACCTTGCAACGCAACACACACCATGGTATGTCTAAAATAAGGAGGGGAGCCCGTGTGAAATCTAGTGTGTGCAAAAAGGGAGATGGAAATAATTTAGCAGAGATATCAGCCTTTATATCCCTTTTCTTAGGAAAAGCACAATAGGATCACCCACCTGAAGTAGTAACCCACTTTTTGAATTGCTCTGATCCGAGAGATACAGCCAGAGACCAGCAGCTCCCCCCGGGTCTTCAGTTGAAGGATGCAACAGGTAACTGCATGCAGATTTAGGGGCTGTCTGAAACAAGACTGCTTCTCTTCAACACACTGACCTCTGTCTCAAGACACGGGCATTGCATTAGATTAAAAAAAGGCAAATGGATCTAATTAGGCAGAGCATCAAGTGTGCAGAGAATTAAACTGGATCCAAAGGCAGAGTTTTCATATGAGCAGAACTGCAATAATTATCTATACTGTCATGTCTTTGTTCCACAAGCCACCCCTGTGCACTCACCACCCAGTACCACAGGAGACATTTAAAAGACATGCAGATGAAGTCCTGAGGGACATGGTGCAGCAGTGGGATTGGCAGTGTCAGGTTAATGGTTGGACTCCATGATCTTAAAGATCATTTCTAACTGAAACAATTCTATGATTCAATTAATCCACTGCACACAAGCCTGTTCCCCTGCTCATACTGCCACTGCCTTGCACATGTTCCATCGACACCTTGCACCTCTGCACTTTACTGTGGTTTCACTTGTGCTCATCACCTGAGCTAGTGTGCCACACAAAGCCTGAAAAAACCCCTCTGCTTCTTAACCCGGCTCTGCCCACCACCACAGAGCCATCCCTGGAGGAAAACCAGGGAGTGTCAGGAATCAAGAGAGCTCAGAAATGCTGAGGGCCACCCAAGATCTGATACTCTCCTGCTTTATGACCACTCCTCTCCTGGCTGAACCATCAATGATTAAAGGCCTTCCTCTTGTCAGCAACTGGGGCTCATTTGCCCTTCCTGGTACCATGGTTCAGCCTCAGCAGGAGGCTGAAGGGGTCCAGACCAGGGCACAATATAGCCTTGCAGGCTGCATATCATGTCCTGATCTGCTGAGGATCAGTGGGAGGGGACAGAGCGAGACACGCAGCAGGAAACACTACAAGCAAAAATATTTCAAAACCCTGAGATTGTTTTTCTCTGTTCCACAAAGCATCAGGTGGCTCCCATCAGTTTTAGAGGGTAGACACTGCATTTTGGTTCTAATTTATTTGGTAAACTTCATACATTCAGCTATAATTACCCCATCAATGTAGCTAAATGAAGGTGACATTTAAAATGGCCTTCAGCTTACAGCTGCAATAACCATCCCACGGGAAAGGTGGAGCAGGGAGAGGAGGTAGCATGAGAGGTGTCTGTGAACATGCCAGCCAGATATTCCTCCCAAATCAGCCAGAGGGGTGTTTTAGTGAGGATAGCCTGCAGAAAACCAAGCTATTGCACTTCTCTGCTGGGGGAAGGGCCACTAAGATGTGGCCAGTTCTATTTTACCACACAGGAGAGCTCAGGCTGTCTTCCATCCTAGGCAATAACAGCTCCTGCAAAGCCAAGGTACATGATACCACCCTGGAGGGCTGTCCAGGCAGGAGTGGTTACATGCAGTGCACATCTCCTGCCATCCCTCTTGCAAAGGAATGTTTTTCTCCAACACTTACTTGCCAAAACCAGAGATATTTAAAACAAAACACAAACAACCCTCTACCTCCCTGCCCTATGGTGGTTCTTCCACCCTCCACTCTTCTTCCTTTTGCCCAAGTCCTGCCCAGGCAAGCCCTTCTTACAGCACTCCTGCTTTTCTTGTCCAATCTTCCAGATACTCAGTTTATCCTTCCTCTCCCATACTCACTGAATTCTTACATTTAATCCCAATCCACTGTTTTCCCATCCAGCCTCTCACCTGCTCTCTAGTTGTCTCCAACCCTCCTCATGTCTCCTTCTCCAAGGCTCCCCATCCCCTCTTACACTTTCCCATTTCACCTCTCCCCAGCCTTAGCTTCAAGCTCCTCCCCACCCTTCCCTGCTTCTGGCCTTCCCTTAGCTTTTCCAGCTAATTGCCTTTAACAACTCCCATAACACCACATATTTGAAGGCATGTGGAGGGCAGATGGGGAGAAATGGGCAGGAACCTGCCTGCCATCCTGCAGTGAGCACTAAGCTCCCATCAGAGTTTATGAAGCAAGTTTAATACATACAAAAGGAAAGTATCAGTACTGAGGATGGTATAAAAATCCAACCATGTCAGCATTCAGCTTGTTAGTCACTCTCTGGATCACCTCCCTTCCAAATTCACTCTGAGAATCTCAGGCCAGTGCTGAATCTGAATAAATACGAGAATCAGAGGGAGACCTGGAAGTCAATACTGCAGCCTAACTGCTTCTGCAAATGGATTTTCATTACCATAGGGGCAGATGCTCGTGTCCAGAAAGCACCACAACAAGGGTAATTATTTGCTGGCAGTGCTCTGTATTCACAGAAGGTACTTTGCCTTGTTTGCAGCAGTAAAGGGCAGCTGAGCTATCGATCAGGTCAGATGCCTGTCACTCCTGGAGGCATTAGGGGTTTTAACAAGCCATGCAGAGACCATATTGGAATTGTCACAAGTTCACGCTTGGTTTGCAAGACAATTTGAAGCAGATTTATTGACCCTCTTCCCTCCCCTGCCATCCACAGCACAGAAAGGGAAGGAAAGCTGTCCAGCTCAAAGTCTTGCCAGGACCTGCCAGAAAAGGCCCCTGGCAGGAGCCTCTGAAAGAAGGAAGAGCTGAATGTTGATGCCAGCAAAGATTTTTAGCTGGAAAAACAAATAGGGCAATTCAATTGGGAGTACAGGTCACTGCAAAATGCTGCTACTAAAAGCACCTATGTCCTTCTCCAGCAAACAAATGGCTATTCTCAGAGGCTCCTAAATCCATGCTGGTCTCACCTGATCATTTCAGGTTGAAACAGTCCAGCTCAGAGGATTCCCTCCAGGTATCTCTCCTATGCTCTGAAACTTTGTTTCCTCCTCCCCCAAAAGGAAAGGAGGGGCAGTAGAAAGGGGAGGGGGAAGGTTACAACTGGAGAGCACAGGGCAGAGGGCTACCCAGCAAAATAAGATTCCTACCTGCCCCCATTAGACAGCAGCAGGAGAAATACCTACCAGAGTAGGTCCCTCAGCCTGATTTTGATCCCACACTGGATGGTCACAGCATCTTAATCTACCCTCACTGAGGGCATCAACTCCATCCATTTCCACTGCAAGTTAAGTTCTAGAAGCTGGGGAAAACTTGAAGATCCCCAACCACAGAGACTCGAGGCAATACAAGAACAGGAACCCAGACAGCTCATGCATGGGCAGGGCCCCAGTTACTCAAGACAGCCCTCAGGGAGGTCACAAATAGTTTTTAAACAGTGTTATTTTACAGCAGGTAGTGTAGCTCTTACAGAAGATATGACAATGCCCACATGTGTCAAGAAACACAGAAGTGAACGAAGTGAAATTAAGCTCCTTGCAAGCAGCTAGAGAGATTTTTGCCTTTCAGCACTGGCTGAGAACTTCAGTTTCCCAATCTATTGCCTTAATGTCAGAGTTGCTTGGGAAACCCTCCTTAAGCAGCCACCCTTGCCAGTTAGAGGTCATAGTAGCACATGGGCTAATGGCTCCTAACTCAAGTCATGAGTTGCAACAGCCTTTTGGAGTGATGCTCAAAAGGTAGCCTTCATCAATGCCAGCACATTCTCCAACCTGAAAGTCAGGCATTTGAACAATGAACAGCAGGGACTGAATAAAGAAAGGCAGAAGTACACAAACATGAGAATTAAGTAATTCAAATATTAAGCAAACCAGTAGAGGGAGATGGTGGCATCCACCAAGAGGGGGGAAAAGAAGGAGCAAGTGTCCCTGTGATTGCATTTAAAATTCAAATCAGCCTATAACTGAGCTATCACATGACCACAACATAAGCAGGGAGGAACAGCATTAAAGTAGGGCAAGATACTATCATTTGGGCTGTAATTATCAGAATCAAGGCACACTACATCATTCCCAAGGGCTACTGAGAGCCAGAAGACACCACACAAAGCATGTTTCTCCTGCTAATGTGTTTGTCTAGGGTTGTCACAATACCAGTGCAGTTCTTATTTCTAACCAGAAGGACTCAAAATTAAGTGTGGCTAGTCAGAGAAACAAGCTTGGATAAAATGGAGACAAGTGTGGATACTTTCCCAGAGCTCAGATGAGTTTCCATCTTACACACTGCAGAAGGCCAGTCCATTTGTCATTCCCCATTTCTCACCACCTTTATCACCCTGTTATCTCCGCAGCATGGATGAGACCAGAAGAGGAAGAGCAAATAAAGTCAAACTATTCCTGTCTGTGGCTAGTCTTGGTGAGAGCTTTGCCCTTCTCGCTTGGTGTAACGCATCTCCATGATTCTCTGAATATTTGGAGGTTAAACAAGAGGCAAAAATACATTCAGGGGCTTCCACTTAGTCTCCTTTAAGCAGAGCTTTAGGAGCTGCCATAAGGACATCATTTTAGCCTGTTTTAGGCCATGTGGACTGTAGCAGCAGCAGACCCATAACAGCTTTACAGGTGCTGGGCTGTCCCATGCCAGCTGCAGCACAGGACACCAGGGAGACCCCAGACACATGCAGCACTTAAGTTCCCAGCTGCAAAGAGGCCCATGAGTTGTGCACCAGGCTCCCAAGGTAAGAGCAGCCAATAGTGCTTTCAGGAAATAGATTTAATCAACAAGCAAGAATACGCCCTGGTGATCCATAAGCAGGAGCAGCATGATTTGCCTGGCTAAGCACTATATTAATATAGATCAGAAGTGCTGCATTGACAAATCAATAGCAAGTAGAACAATGTTGAGCTATTTCTTAAAAAGCTCTTTTAGCCAGGCAAGTTTAAAGAGGATTCATGCCCTCCTAGGAAGCAAAGGTGCAACTTTGCTATTGTGAAGACAGCATATACACCATATATCCCACCAAGCAGGACTAGCTCCTACTAGTGCCCTACTGCCCAACCTACAAGTTCAGCTATAATTAAATTAGGCAGACTGGATCTGCCTCTGAGCTCTCTTCCAGGGAGAAGTTGCTCACAGTAACCAGAGATCATATAGTGGAGAGATGACACCTGCAACTTCTCTCTCAGATCTCAGTAATAGCTTGGCCTAGCAACTTAGATTGCCTTACTTTGCCTTCAACACAAACTAGTTGCTACATGAGGAACACAGTTAGGACAGCTGTCCAATAGCCTCTCTGACATGCAGAGCTCAGTAAAGTTGGATCCAAATCTTTGCTACATCAGGAGGTTCTTGCATCAATGAAATCACTGGTCCAAAAACCCAACGACTCCGAGGTCCCACCACAGTACAGCATAAAGCCATTACATGGTACTGGAGGAGTGTTGCAGAACAGTAGAAGAGGAAGTTTCACCTCAAGTCTGTATTTGCTCTCCCCAGTTCCTGTTTCTGACATCAATGAAACAAGAATTTTAACTATCTTTTAAAAAAATAAGTGTAGAAGAAGCAGTACTCACATTTGGAGCAGATTCCACTTCTTGCCTTGAAGACAGAAGGATGAGAAGCAAGGAACAGAGCTTTTCATTTGGGAGTTCCATAGGTATTTGGTCAGTCAGCCTTAGCTATGTCACTGTCTGGCAAGTCTGAAAGCAGTGGGCTGCTCAACCCCTTTAGAAGAGCTAAAAGCTCTCCAGCATGCCAGGAGTCAGCTCTACTGAAACATCTGGCCAGGAGAGGTCAGTGCTAACAGTATCCATCACCTACACTCTGCTGGCTATCAATGAGTCCACATCTCTCCTAGGCAGACACTTCTACAGCCCACTATCCCACCACTGACTGAAGTCTTCACCAAATAGCATCAGACTACAGGAGGAGGATTAGCTCTAGGACTAATGACAAGGGGTGCCAGGGTCCTGACAGCTCCCCACAGCTTCCCCAAGCATGGGAAGTTACCAGGAGGGTACATACATGCCTCTAGGCTTGGGAGCCAGGAGGCATTAGCTTTGTACTTCCTAGGACAGTAGAAGGTCTTACCAGCTGTAATCCTCACTGTCCCAGCACCAAGGAATAGATCAGAGGAAAACAGTTGAGCAGTACTTTCTCTTCCCTTCTCCAAGAGGGTCTGGAGACAGCAAGTGTTTTTGCATGCTGTAGTTTTATTTTAAGTAGTTATGACCTAGTACAAGCAACTTTTACACAGACAATTCTTTACATTGTCTCTTAGCAATCACTGTAGTGAATATATGTAGTCCCAGATACCCCAATGAAAGACATACCATAGACAGCTTGCTAGGAGGGGAGAGGCACTGCTGAGATTCAGCTCTGTTCTCCTGGCCCAAAGCTCAGCCAGAATTCTTGAAGGTAGCTACAAGTACTTAATAGCAGCCCTGCTACTTCCACCACCTCCTTAGAGGCTCCTGAGGATTTATTCTAGCAGTACCCAATGATTATCTAGGATGTGACAGCTCTACCCTCAGCTGAGGAGTGGTGTTACGTAAAGCCAAGACCAAGCTCTCAAATCACAATAGGCAGGCCTGGGATCATGGTCTTATCCTTTACATGAGGGTAGTGGAGTGATGATGACCTGCTCCTGCTGTCTCTACCTCCTTCTCCTGAGATGTTTCTTCCTCCTCCCTGGGGCAGAAGGGTCCCACCAGCCAGGACAGAGGTATGTTATTCTTCAGGTAGTCCAGCAGCTCCTCCATGTACTTCTGGATCACAGCCAGCTTCCTCTGACTCTGGGTCAAGACACTGCTGGATAAGTCCTGGAAGGAGTTTGCTGCCAAGAAAGAAGCACGAAGCTCCTCTACAGTACCAAGAGATTCTTTCACCTTATCCTGAAGGCTTGAGGGAAGGCCTTTAATAGCAGACACTATTTTACAGCAGGTGTTTTGCAGCTGCTGAGTGATACCACATGCCATGACCAGGGCCAGAGACTCCATCTCCTGGGAGGAGACAGGAAGAACAAGACCAGAGCAGTGAGTTACTTAAAATAATTAGAAAAAAAAATCAGGGGGATGCTCAGTGACTTTTGCTTTCCTCCCCAGAAAGCTACCTCTGGCTCTACAGAGCTTTCATCTCCACTCCCTTCAGAAGACTTCCTACTCCAGTCCAGCCACATCTGGTGTAGTTTCTTCTGTCCTTCCTGAAGCTTTTGATTAAATCCTTGCTTAAACACTTCAATCTGTGGCAGGGGAAGATCAGAGTATCAAGTCAGATCTGCTGGTGAACAACACAGATCTTTATCATAGCAATGAAGCTGAAACCAAGCCAGTGACTCAGCCCCCTCCTTCCAGGGGAGTTGGCTCCACCTACCAGTTCTAGGATGCAGCGAAGCTGTGCAAGGGCCTCCTGCATGCCCTGCCAGGCCTGCTTCATTTTGTCCCTTGAGTGCAGGTAGGCAAACAAGCGAAGTTCATCAGAGAGAGACCCCAACCGCACAAAGTACCTCCTCTTCTCCTGCTGCTGCTCCACAGACATTATGTCTGCACCCTCCTCAGATGCTGCCAGTTTGGCTGAGGAAAGAGACAGCATTTATAAAGTAGCTGACCAGAGATAATTACTACAGAGTGACAAATATCAGAAGATCTTTGACTAAGAGTCAGGTAGCCTCCAGCATGGCACTTCCCATAGGCCCCCTTCCAGAGTAGGGTGGTGAGGAGTGGGGCTGACCATCCCCAGTTTGATGGTTCCCATTACAGATAGTCACAGGTACTGTTTCCTTACCTAGTTCCTCATTTCCAATAGGAAGAGAGTTGTCTTCTGTTCTCCCCATTACAGCTTCTGCTCCACTTACAGCTGCCTGGTCCACTCTGGAGTCCATAATCATCCCCACACTGCTGGTCACCACAGATCTGGCAGCCTCCATGCCACTCTGAAGGGTGTCCTTAGTTGCATCTATCACCTCTGTCACTTTGCTGCTCACAGCATCCTTTGCATCAGCCACTCCAGATGATATCTGCTCTTTTGTGTCAGAGAGAATCTGTGGAAGAGAGGACTAATGTCAGATGAGGGATTGGATCATGTAGGACACTACAGTTCTGAACTGCACCAAGAGGACAATAAGACATGAGTAATACTGCTAAGTATTTACTCCTGTAGGAGCTTGCGTTGTGCACCTAGGGATAGTTTGTTCCTCACAAGAGCCTACTTTGCTCCCAAGGTTAGAAACCCTGCCAGAACCAGGACCCTCTACCTGGCTGGGACAGCTCAGTCTTTGACTCTTACCTGTTCCACTGGCTTTTGAAGGATGGGGAGTTTTTCTCCTAGTTTATCCAAACCCTGGGAGGCATACTTGCTTGCTGCAGCAACTGCAAGAAGAAAAACAAGGTATAAGCTGATACCTTTTTTTTTTTTAATTCCATCTCAAGTTCTATCTTCCCAAGCACATTGCTCTGCAGGGAGCTTAGGTGAAAGTCTTCATTCAGATCATCAGGCCAGGTGTGTTGTAAGCTGAATTTGTAGAGCAGCTTGTCTTGGTCTCTCCATAGATCAGTTCAGTTTGACAGCAGCCAATTTCTAATTGTACAGACATAGCCATCTACATAGGATCTCTTCCTGAAGCTTCTCAAACTCTTAACTAAATAGAAACATAATCCTCACCTCTGTCCAAGCCTCCATGTCCCAAGGATCCAGGATCACATAGTAACTACCAGGGGTGGTTGCCCACTCTGGGCTTAGAGTGAACTCAAGCCTGTCAGACTCTGTTGTCAGGCACTTGTCACTAGCAATAGCCTCTCTTCAGGGGCTTAGAGCTTCTCAGATGCCACAGTCATGTTCTTCAATGGCAAACGGGACCTTTAGATATAACAGTCCTCCAAAAGGAGGCTTTTTCCTGTAGCCACCACGAGCTTGTAAGAATCCAACTATAAGCATCTGCTACATAATATTTTGGACCTCACAAGATCAATTTTAGGGAAGCCAACAACAGAGTGAAGTCCTGGTCCTCCAGGAAGCAACCCTCCATCACACTACCTGGACTAGAACTCAGCTTTTAGTATTACTTGTAAGTCATCTGTTCTTTTAGTGTGGTGATGGAGAGATACACTTCCACATCCCAGGACTCCTTCCAGGGCCCCCCCCACAGGCAGGTGCAATCCTGCCCTTACACAGAGGATTACCATGAGGCTCCAGCGTAGTCAGAACTGGCTGCACACAGCTGGCTGTGGCTTCAGTCACACTCTTCACTCCTTTCTCTGCTGCATCACACACAGACCTGACGTAGGGGTGACTCTCCTTGGTGGAGGCATAAGCTGTAGAAACCATGTCACAGGCAGAACTGACCAAGTTCAGGTTAGCCACCTTATTTACTGCATCCTAGAGGAGAAAAAAGACAAACACCACCCCATGAAACTTGCGAACATGAGCTTCCCAAGCAGTTTTTTGCCCCAAAGCTTCCTGTCCAAGTCACTTAGGCTGGGTGAGGAGGAGAGGCTTGCCTTGCTCAGACACTTGCTTTAAAAGTCTACAACTCTGTTGTTAAACAAGCTGTACAGCACTAGTCCATTCTAGAAGGATCTTCCTCTGGTACACTGCTACCCAGGGGTCAGCTGAATTTATGGGCAAGCTCAGTACTCCTGTACTCACACCCAGCTCCCAGTCATTTGGTATAGCTATTTAACAAGCTAAGACCCCAGGAAGCGCTTCATCAGACAGGATCAAATTGGTTTTAAGTTGACAGACTTTACACCAGTCTGCAAGAAGCAGGCTTTACTCCCACAACCAGCAGCAAGTACAGGAGGTTTCAGGGCTGCTGAACCATGGGAGCCTTTCCATAGAAGCATTGCCTGCAGCAATGCCAGAATCTTGACTACAGAGTTAGAGAAACATCTTTCCTAGCCAAAAAAACAGGCTATTTTGCTGAACCTAGGAAGTTACTTACAGGGCTTTTGGGCTTACTTTTAGCTGTGCTGCCACCCACAGTTGCAGAGAAGCTGCAAGGCACAGCCTAAGCTGTGCAGAGCCACCTCCTCATACCTGCACCCAGGAGCTGCTGCACCTTACATCTCAGACAGAGCACCTACCTGCTGCTCCTCTTCCTTCATCTCCAGGGAGCTCTTGGAAGCTTCCTCTTTGTCAGGAATAGCAGAGGCCATTGCAGCTGAAATGCAACAGGATTGTGGGTTTTTGGAAGATGAACAGATGAAGCAGCTGGTGAACCTCCAGAGAAATTCCTCTTCCCAAGGGATACTGCCCTCTGAGCCCATTAGGGTGGAGAAGTTCCTTTACTACCCATTAAGGGAAGACTCCCAAAACAGACCTCTTCATGACAGAAAGAAGGGATCTGTGGTTCTTGCAAAGATACCTAGTATTTAGGTTTCATATGGATTATAATAATCAGAGGAGCAAGGAGAACAAAGTCTTTCCTCCCTCAGGAGGGCTTTTAATCATAGTGCTTCTTGTCAATATATTTAGAAGGGGCCCTGTGTGACTCCTTCCAACCAAGGCTCGGAGGAAGTCCTTTAGAGAGATACCAACAGCAGAACTGGAAATAAAAACAGCTCAAGGAGCTGCCCTACTGCTGTTAGCACACCCCAACCAGCACCAACCTTTCAGGCAGGACCTCAAACAGTCTTGTGTTAACCAAGATTAGTTCCATTCCTTCATTAAGCCTGGTAAGAAACATCTAAACATAAAGCAATAGTTCATAGAAGTTACAGCCTTAACACCTGAAAAAACTGGGAACAGTACCTTTTGGTCCTGGTGAAGGCAGGCAAACAACCACCAAGGAAGAACCAAACACCACACCATGCTCCCTCATCTCTTCTCTGCCCTTTTATACTGGCTGGGGAAGTGAGCTAAGGAGGGCCAATTAGAGGTGGAATGAGGCAGAGATGGGCCCTGCTGTGGCTCGTTAATTACTCTGTAATCAGGCAAGTACACCTTGCCCTGTGTAGAGCAGCTCTCTTCAGAGGTCAGTGCTCCTTTAAAGCAACAGAGGCATGGCCGGCGTGGACCATGCACCCTCTGTGATCTTGCCTTAGACCACACACTGTCTGGAAGTGGCAGTTAGCTTTGTTTCTCTTTTTGGTGGGAAACAGTAAGCAGAAAAGACAAGCAAATATGGTAATACAAAATAATCCAGTGAAGGACTTCACACCCAGTGTGGGACTCCTATTGCTTTTACCTGCTAGTGCTTAATGTTTAATGCCAGAAGTAGCTGCAGAGGAGCAATTATACTGAACAAGGCATTCCAGGAGCAGGGGAGTTCCCATGGATCTGTGTCTTGGGGTCACTCTTCTCTATCTTCTCTTCAGAGGAGGCATTGTCATGGACCCTTCTCCTCCTGGGCTGACTCTTTGCCTGATTTTATTGGGATCTTGAGGCCCTTGACGTTCTCTTAAACCTGAAATCAGCTGAGCAGTTCATACATTGTATGGGGGAAGAGAAAACCAAAGTCACACCAGTGCACACAGAACATGGCTCTTTGATGCACCAGGTTAAAGAGAAATAAGGACACGGTGACAGGGACACAGTGGCTGATTGAGGACAGATCACTGACTTTCATTTGACAGCAGTGGAAAGGACTGTTACAAAACACTGTCTCCAAAACACATGGACTGGTTTTCATGTCATCATGATTTGGTGAGATCTCGCAAAAAGGAAACTCACTGGATGCTCCCAGGGCAATCAACCTGAGAAGACAGTGTTGTCCATGCAGTCAATGATTCAGGCAGTTACATGCTATCCCACTAGAAAGCTTTGAGTGGGAGTGGGATGTTCTGGCCCCTCTAAGGATCACTGCTTTACTTCTATGGTTGCATTGTCCAACATTTCAGCAAGCCTGTTCTTGAGCGGGAGTTGAACACTGAAGCTTTGCGGGATGAGGGTTGATGTGATTTTGCTTTGCTTGCAGAACATCTAAAGTGTTTATGTTACAGTGGCATCTAAAGCCCCAGCTCCTTGAACACAGAGTCTGGCACTGTCTTCATTTAAAAAGAAAATCAGAAGAAAAAACTGAATAGGTGGCACCGATGTAACATCAGCTTGGATCTGCTTTGCTGCTACCTGCCAGAGGATTCTGCATCCCAGTGGCAGAGCAGATAGGACTAGCACCCACCCACACGTGATGTGAACTAAATTACCTTCCTCTCTTTCTAGTATTCATGAGCTTAGTCCTATCCAGCATCCATCAGGACAGCACAGCAGCTACAGACCTTTATTTAACAACCACTTCCCCTGTTCAGGGAGCAGCCCATTCCCTGCTCCCACAGCAGAGCAGATGCCCCAGGGAAGCCTGTGTCCCACACCATCGCTTTCAGTCCCTGACCCTCATGTGCACGGTGGGGGACAGTGTGCAGAGCCCCAGGGAGACCCTTCCTGGGAACAAACCAGCACAGCCCTCCAAAAACAAAGTTACATATTTTGGAATAGCCACAGAGAATCCATTAAGTGTCTTCCCTTCATGCATATCTGGTGTCTCCAGCCATGTGAATAGCTGTGCTGGCAGTGCAGCAAGGAGACACAGCATTGTCACAGGTGTCACGGGGGACCTGTGCTAAGCGGCTGCGTGGGATACCAAGAAGATCCTCAAATCTCAGCCAGAGCTTCATAGGTTTCAACCAGCATCTAACATTTGCGTTAGGTTCCTCCTAGACCTAGTCCCGGAACTAGGAGCCAACTTTGATGATGTGACTGCCGTGGGAAGGGTCACAGCAGGCGTGTTTGCCCACAATGACAGCAGTTTCTGCCCTTGCATACCAAGCTGATGGAAACCAGACTAGTGTGGAGCAGCAAGCGTTCCTAGAAATGATGTTCACACAGCCGGTTACAAAACACAGTTCCTTTCAGCCCTGTCCTTGGCAGAACGCCGAGCAGGACTCCTGCTGCCAGAGCCAGATAAAGAAGATGGCAGATCTTTACATGGCAGAACAGTGGGGAGCAGGAAAAGCTAAACCAGGGAGGAAAACGGACTTTAGCCAGCCCTTTATAAACAGAACACAGCTACCCTGATAAATCCAAACAACTCGAATGTAACAGAGATAAAAGCAAATCCTTCTTAATGAGATGATTGAAAATAAAACTGAAATCTCTATATCCTTTCTCCTTTGGCCATAAAGCCTGAAAGGGAAGCCAGGCAGTCCTTAGCTTGTCCTGAGGCCACCCATACCACAGCACAGTGGCAGAGAGGGGAGAGGGGGTACAGAGGTTGTAGGCAACTGCAGGGTGTCTTAACCACAGGGACACAGGGTGCAGCTCCAGGTAGAGCAGTGGTCCCCACCTCATTGTTTGTCCGGCAGGTGAAGACCCCCTTGGCCTCCAGAATGCTTTAAATTCAGCTCTCCTATAACCTTGATTAATTCTTTAGCATCAGCATGTATAGAGTATCACCACCTGTATTTTTGCGTGAGAGTTAGCACAGCTACTGGGTTTTGAGAGGAGTAAATATGTGCTGAATATCTACCAAACAAAACATTAAGGATACTTAGAAAAGAAATGTTTGTCTGGACAATCCCAAGCAAACACTGATTTGGTTGCTTCCATTTCATCATCAATAGCTACAGGCATGTGTAAAACCAGATTCATGTTCTTAGATAACATTATTGATAAGCAATAAGATTTTGGGTTATTTAAGGGGCACTTCATTTCTAAATTTGCCTGAGGTGCCACAGTCCTTCACTGATCAGATTCCTTGTGTCTCTGTAGCAGTTATCTACAGATCTCCTTATGTCCCTGGATTCTGAACATTAAGAGTTATTCAGTTGCTCTGATGATGGGCTCTGAGTACCAAAGATCTGTATTTTTACCCTAAATATAAGTCATTAGCTGTGGTTTCTCAGGCACATTTAATGGTAACTTCAATGTTAGAAAAAGACAAAAAAGCACTTTTGGATGGCCCTGGCTGCACAAAGGTCGCAGTGTCATGCAGTTTCTGGGTGATGAGCTTGGGTGATTTTGAGGCTGCAAAATAAGCCTGTTGTAATGGTCATGAAACTGCTGGCAAGCGTGATGCTGGAGGCTAATCCAGTAAATCTGGAGGTTCTGACATGTCATCTCTCATCGGAGCTCGCTATCACCATAACAGAGAACATGAGAGCAATCAAGAGTCTAAATCCTCTGTGTCATCCTTCAGGTCTGTTCTGCAAAAGAGGAAAAATATCCTCCAAGTACAAAGTGTCCTCCAGACAAGCCCTGAAGCAGTGGTGAACATCATGTCAGAGGATCCATCATCCCAAAATGCCCTGAGGAAGGAGCAGAGTTTGTGCTGTTCGCCTTGAGGTCTAACTCTCTGGTTTGGACTCTGACAGCAAGCATCCCTGAAATACATCATCCTCCTGCACCAGGAGCCACACAGTGGCTCCCACCACTCGCTTCTCATTGCTCCTCACATCCTCAGCTATGAATGCCACGTGTGCAGCAAAGGCAGCGTATCAGGGGTGGAGCCCAGGCAGGGTGTTATGGTGTGGCATAGAGGGTTTAGTGTGAGTAGGTCCTTCGAGAAAGCTGAAGAGGGCCTGTTTAGAGGCACGTAGCAATAGGACAAGCGACAATGGTTTTAAACTAGAGCAGAGTAGATTTTGATTAGACATTAGGAAGAAGTTCTTTACTCTGAGAGTGGTGGAGCACTGGAACAGGTTGCCCAGGGAGGTGGTGGAGGCCCCAGCCCTGGAGACATTCAAGGCCAGGCTTGATGGGGCTCTGAGCAACCTGCTCTAGTTGCAGATGTCCCTGGTCCCTGCAGGGGGGTTGGACTAGATGACCTTGAAAGGTCCCTCCCCACCCATTGCATGAGGCTATGATTCACTTGACAAAGTTGCTGGTAAGGCTTTGGATGGTCAGATGCATAATGGTTTGTTGCCTCACACAGGGATAGGAAGGTCCTTAGTGTCTTGAGCTGTTCATGCAGTCTTCTCTGGTTGGAGTGAGTCTCCTGAGGATGTTTACATGAGGAATAAAGTTTCAAACCTGTGAAAATGGGAGCTACCACTGCTTCCAACCATCTTCCAGAAGATGAACTTCCTCTGACTCATCTTTACAGCACAAGCCTTCAGAGCACCCCAGACTCTCTCGGGAAGAGGGCTGTTCCTGCTGTCCCACACCCATCAGGAGCACCGAGGCAGTGAAAGATCAATTCTGAAATCCTGCAACTTTCCTAGAAAATAGAGACATTTAAGTTTCTGTTGCTGCACTGAGCTTGAGCTGCCGTGCAGCAGAATGTCAAGCAGTTAGATCTCCCTCAGCGCCCTTTAGCTGCCATCAGAGGAAAGAAACACCAGTTACAAAAAGAGAGATGCCCAACAACATGTGAACTCCTACAGAAAACCTTTCAAAAACCCACTGACTTCTGAGGAACCGGACTCTTCTTGCACCCCCTCTTTACCTCTTGTTTTACACAGCTTTTTTTTTGAATGCTGAATGTTTTGCTAACCATCGCCACCTGGAAATTGCCATCTAGATCCTTTGTAGCCTTGCCTGAGCCTTTCTGTCTCAGGAGGATGGAAGGAGCGTGGCATCTGTCAGTCTGCTGCAGGGTTTAGCATTCCTGCTGCACAGCCGGGTTGCAGCGGCTGCCTAGTTATGGTGAGAACTACCCCATTGCTTTGGCTGAAACTCCATAGCACCTCTGTCTGTAAGGAAGATGAACAGTCAAAAGCAAAAGGAGATGCTGGGAAAACCAAAGCAGGGAGTTTCTCATGCCTGGGATCACCCATGCCCAACTTACTGTGGTTTAACTGGGTAACCTTTATTCCTCTCTTTTAGCCAAGGTGAAGGAAAGGGGTCTGGGAAGACGTAGCCAGAATGGGCATTGGCTGCACCTTTTTCCCACAGCCCACACAAGTAACACAGAGACCAAGCAAAATGATGGTGGTGAACTGAAACAGAGAATCCTTAGCTGCCTGATCACGGATGGTCAATGGGAAAACCTGTGCCAATCCCTTGGGCTGGAGGTGGTGCTATGCAGGCTGCATCCAGCTCAGCAGCAGGCTGCTAAAACAGTCAGCAGATTGAGAATGGTTCCCCTGAAGGCAGACTGACTCTGAAGGACTGGACAACACCAAGCATACTGCTCTCAGGAGGAGACTGGCATGTTTTAATCACAGCACGGGTAGTGATGGCCAAATGTGGTAATTGGCTGAGCAATACTCACTCTTTGGAACTGAGCATCATTCATCAATAGGTAATGTGAGCTATCCCAGTCCGGGGTAAGAGAGGTCAACACGGCAATATTAGCACAACAGAGATTCAAAAAATAGAGACCTTCTTCCCATCTGCTTTCCTTTGGACATGATGAGTGTATTGCAATTGCTAGTAAATCCCTATAACTACAACTTCAAAGAGACTAGTAGGAGGACAGAGATCTGAGCCTTGCTTGGTCAGGCTTCCTGGCCCTTTCAACTTCTCCAAAGTATGAAAGATGGTGGGTTTTTTTCTTTTCCTGCTGAAGCTCGTCTTAATCGCACTGGACAAGGAAGAACACAATACCTTTCAATCTAGCTAAGTTAGAAATGAGCATCTTACTAATGTTGCTGGATCAACATGACCCCATTCTTCACACCTGCTCCTGGTAATGGTTCTGCTCATGGATTAGAGGGAAAAGTGGATAAGGAGGTCTCTGGGAAGCACTGTATAAGAACCCCTTCCTGCACAAGGTAAGTAAAATATGCCTGTCTTTAGGTGTTATTGTGGCTACTGTCTCTGAAAGTGTGGCAGAGCCTCTTGTTGGGAAGAGATGTGGGTTGGGAGTGATCTGAGAGCTGTACTGAGCTCAGCTGGGAAAACCAGCACCTCTAGGAAGGAGATGGTGTGATGCTCTGTTGAGCTTAGTGTCCCTGCACAGGCAGGGATGGCAGGTCAGGTTTGTCTGTGAGTTGGCAGCCAAGTTCTCAGCACTTTCCTTTCCAAGGTGGGGACAGGGAGAATACAGGTGCTGCTCTGCTGCCAAGGGCACAAGTTGAGTGTAAATCCCATACAGAAGTTATAGGAGGTGACTGATTCAACAGGTCCTGTCAGTTTGCTCCAGCTGGCAACGGAGAAATCAGTGAATCTACGTGCTCAGTAAATATCAGAGGGTCACAGCTAACAGTTTGGTCTGTGTTACGTGGCAAGAATCTGCACCAGTTGCAAATGAATCGTGGTTTCCATGCTCATTATTGCACTGGTGTTTGAAAATCACTGAACTATTGTGGAAGAACAGGGCTCCAACCAAGGCAGAGGAGAGCCGGGGGTGCTGTATCCATGACGACATCTTCTTCCACTTTCAATCATGCAGCACCAATTAGAGGTAGTCTTCCCAGGGCTAATGATGGGAATAGGGAGGCTGCAGTACTGGGCTGGACTTGGGAACTGTGGGATTCTGTCCTCGGTTCTGCCAGTGCCTGCAGGGTGACTTTCTCTGAGACTGATGGGCTCTGTGTCTCAGCTTCTCCATCCTTAAAATGTCAATCATGATTTTGACCTTTTTCCACAGCATACTTTGTGATCTGCTGATGAAAAGTGCCAGATGAATGCTAGGGATTACTGATAATAAACTCCACACTTAGCTTGAGAAACACAATTCCTGCTAAAATAAAGCCATGGTCTCCTTAACCAGA
>JAAGNO010015536.1:0-11399 GCA_033439905.1 Ceryle rudis
TTGCGTGGTCCTGCCATGAAATTCAGGAAAAGAGTATTTTTAATAATTTTTTAGTCCCCGTGTGACCTATCTGTACCACTGCTTCCCTTTTTTTTTTTTTTTTTTTTTTCCCCTTTTTTTAAAAATGTATATATTTATTGGTTGCTTACTGCCAGAAAGGCCAGTATGGGCTGGTGGTGGTACAGAAAGGTAATGCAGAGAATGTGCTTGGAGAGCTGTTTGCACTTTCTTTAAACAGGACTAAGTTAGGCTATTATTAGGCATATTTATAAGCATGTAGCCAAGCAAGGAAGAAAAGCTAACACTTTGCTGAAAGCATTAAGAGTGTGACCAGCATGTTGAGGGAGGCTCTCCTCCCCCACTACTCGGAGCTAGTGAGGCCACATCTGGAGTACTGTGTCCAGTTATGCACTATCCAGTTCAAGTGAGGCAGGGAACTACTGGAGAGAGTTCAGCGGAGGGCTACAAAGATGATTAGGGGACTGAAGCATCTCTCTTACAAGGGAAGGCTGGGGCTGTTGACCCTGGAGAGGTCTGAGAGGGGATCTTGTCAGTCTTTATAAATATCTAAAAGGCAGGTGTCAAGAAGGTGAGGCCAGTCTCTTTTCAGTGCTGTCCAGTGATAGGACAAGGAGCAGCAGGCACAAACCAGAACACAGGGAATTCCACCTAAACATAAGGAGAAACTTCTTTACTTGAGGGTCACAGCACTGGAACAGGCTGCTCAGAGAAGTTCTGGAGTCTCCTCTGGAGACTTTCAAAACCCACTTGGATGCATTCCTCTGCAACCTGATCCCCAGAGGTCTGTTCCAACTCCTACCATTCTATGACTGTGTGATGCATCTTGCTGCAGAGCATCACTATGACATATGTGAACATTTGCTACTTGTAGCTTGCATTAGTAAGAGAGAAGAGTTTACATAGAATATGTAAAGACAGGAGATTTTCTGAGGCAGTCCCTGAAACATGACCAGGAGACTGTCTAGTGGAAATCCTTTGAGTTTTTTAATCTTAGTCAAACTTGTTTTAAACATGCAATTGGATGCTGTTCACATACGTCACGTTTTGTTCAGACTGGAGCTGTTCAGCAATGCCTGAAATAGGATATAAGGTATATATCTGTTCACATCTGCTCACTGCTTTGGGAAAAGTTATAGTGTGTAATGGCTTGCACCAGGCAAATCTAAAATACAAGTCTGAGTCCAGAAACTGATTTTTTTGTTTTTAGTTTTCAACTTGCAAACATGTCACTCCAAACCGTACAGCTAAAAGAAGGACAAGGACAGCTGGGCGGAAGAGCTTTGCAGGGGACAAAAGACTGTACATTCACACCTTGGCATTGTATATGTAAATGGACAGTGCACAGAAATGCTGGTTAATCCATTGTGCTTTTGTTTTGACCTAATGACAGCTGATGATCTATAGGTTGAGCCTAAGTGCTCCCTATTCACAGGACTGTTTCTGCTTTAGAACTTGTTCATGCTCTAGAATTTCAAATCAAAGTATGCATGTTAGGGGGGTTGTCAGCTCGTTTAGTATTGCTATAATGAAATTTAGGTCTTGTGTGTTTTTGAAACATCAGGCAGGGTGATTATAAACAAAGCTGCTTTGATAACTTCCTACAGAAACATCAGGACTTGTCTATAAAGACAAGTTAGTGCCCAAGAAAGATAAGTGTGCGCTTCACATATAACAACGATTTCACCTTCTCTTTCCTGGCTGGACACCTATTTTGAAGGCCCATTGCCTTTGCACAGCTTTGCTTTAGCTTGTTTAGGACTACAGCTGTTCTCCGGGCAGAGGGAATGTGCTCCACAGAGCAATAGCTCCTTTGTATTACAGACAAGCTCTCAGAGTAGGAGCTTAGAGCACAGCGTGACAGGAGTGTGAGTGAGGGAAAGACCATGAGTAACTGAGAGAGGGCTCTTAAAAGTCCCAGGCCAGGAGATTACAACCACAGTGAGTGGTGGCTAGGTCCTTTGGGAGGAACTGGGAAGGTGTAACCAAAGGCGCTGCAAAACGTGTGTGTTGCATTAACTTTTTTCCAGCAAGTAGAAGTCAGCAGTGATGACAGCAAATACAGGGAAATCGAGAACCTATTTCA
Source organism: Ceryle rudis (assembly GCA_033439905.1). Taxonomy (NCBI): domain Eukaryota; kingdom Metazoa; phylum Chordata; class Aves; order Coraciiformes; family Cerylidae; genus Ceryle; species Ceryle rudis. Next base: position 2,105 of record JAAGNO010015536.1, read on the forward strand.
GCAGACAATGAAGGATTACAGCATCCACAGGCTCCAGAGGACTCGGAGCCCGACGTTTTGGCAGCATTTCCAGTTGTTTGTATCTGCTTTACTTCATTCCCCTGCTGGCAGTGGAGACGTTCAGATAATGACTGGGCCTCCATCCTGTCCCCCCAGTGTATGGGTGGTTACCCCTTGGCAAAAGGCAAACTGCCTCCCTCTCCATCCAGCCCCATATTCCAACCCTCATGGGCTCAGGGGCATTCCTCGGGAGTGGACTGCACTGGTTCTCTGATTTATGGTGCAAAAATAACCAAACCCAAAAATGGGAGGTGAGATAACAAAACGATTAGGGCCCTGTGGAATTAGACCTAGGATTTATAAGAGATTTATGTTTTGATTATGAAAACCCAGCAATTAAAAGAAAAATTATAATAAAGATGGCTTTTATAAACCTGAAGTTTAGATATGGGATGCATACAGATCTTGTTTTGTAAGCCTGGCTTTACATAAGCCATTTTGAAAATCATGAGATTCTATGACATTTTTTAGGAAAAAAAAAAGAAACAAAAACCCAGGCATTCTAAGTTCAAGTTGTACATTCCCTCCCTGTGCTAGAACACGATTTGGGGAAATGTTTTCTTTACTGTTTGGCCTCTCACAGCTGCAGTGTTCTCATTCAAAATTGAGAAGGTCAGAGTTTTATGTTTTTCATGAAATCTGAGAGGTTGATCAACCACAGGCAGAGGAGTGGGTGGATTGTTTCACCCAGGATATGGGAGACCTGTGTTCAATCCTATACTTGAACCTCAGGCTCCCTGTTCTGGGTGCCTATTATTTCACAAATGGAGCACTGGATAGGGCCACTTTGGCTTGAGTGTAGTAACCACAGATGACACTCCAGGTCTGAATTTTTCCATGGAAAAAACCAGCACCAAACCCAAATGTTTCTGGGGGAACAAAACCCAAACAAAACAAAACAAAACAAAACAAAACAACAACAACAAAAACAAAAAAAATGTCCCATTTGGAATTAGCATTTTCCACAAATTAAAAAAAAAAAAAAAAAATTAGTTAAAACTCTGGTGGTAGAGTGGGCTCTTTGTTTTGTAGGTGTGATGTATAGAGTTTTGCACATTTCCTTGTGTCAAACTTGGTCATGACCAACCAAGGCAGGTTTGATTTAAAGACCACTGAGGAGATGGATGTAACTGTTTAAATGAATTTTAACACCTTTGATAGAGAGAGGAACTGAAAATGTTTCAATACATCTAAACAAGTGACTGCTTCAGTTCTTCTCTGAGAACACGTATACTGAATTTCTAGAAAATGTGGTCTGCTTACTGACCAGTGTTTTATCAGAAAATTGAGATAGGAGACCAAAACTTAAAGTAATCATCTGACTGAGAATAAGAGTTCAGCGTTTCAGAGGGACCGTGAGAGAGCACTGTTTGGCATGTGATCTGTTGTCTCTAACCCTATTTGCTATATATATCAGAAACTCCATTTTCTTGTTTTGGTTCTCTCTCATCAAGACAGTGTTATATTTCAAAAATAACTCCTGTTACACTAGCAAAATTTCTTTTAAAAATATCTTAAGTGCAGTGGGATTTTTTGCATTTGTGATGACACAGGCATTCCTCAGCTCCAGCTCAAAGTTCCCTACTTTCTTCTGGTATTGCAGAGAAGAAGGTCTAAGACCCTTAGGATGGAGGATAGTGAAAGAAAAAGCATGACTGGGGAAGACCAACTGGCACACATTAGTTATCTTGGCCTTCCTCATACTGATATGAATAGAAAAAAAGAAAATTCTTTTTTAAAGGCCAGCTAAGGATCAAGACACCTCTTCAGCCATGCCATCAATTCCAGCCATCTAGCTCAGTATTTCAGTGTCAGGCCATAGTCAGCTGAGATCAGATCTAACACCACAAAAGGAAGAGGTTGGTTTTCTTTTTCCCCAGCCACGTACCCTCTTTCTCTGTAAGGATTTTTACAAAGGCAACGCTGGACAGAGACTACCTGTGGCACTGGCACACCTGCCTTCTCATGGCATGAGGAAACCACCACCAGTCAGATGATTTCAGGTGGAAGGCTTTGTCCTGACAAGTGAGAGGGCAAGGCTTGTGTCAAGGAAAAAGGGTCTTACCTCAGCAACTTTGCCTCTTCTGACTTTGAACATCACTGCCTCTGGTTTGGCCAGGCACGCAGATTTACTGGGGAAACCAAGGCAATGCTCCAGTGTGTGTCATGTGTGTGTTTCGTCATGTGCTGGGACAGAGGTCAAATGGCTACACCATTTTTTTATTCCATCTTCCATATTATTTTGTATCTGTCTGGGACCTGGGTGGAGAAGGTAGCTGGTCCATAAAGATAAGAAGTGCTTGTGCATGGGTGTATATGCATATGCTAAACCTCTGATATGTTTTTCTGTAGGCAGAAGGAGCACACAGTAAAGAGAAGCCCAGGGCAGGAGGTTGATGAGAAGTTCCTGTTCCACAGGATGAGTCCATCTCACATGCCTGCTGTCTGTGAGCAGAATTTTGACTGGGGGAATCTGTGGGACTCATGGGGCAATCTGTGGAAAAGGCACAAGTACATGAGCTGGATCTACATTAAAATTCTTGGGGTGTTTCCAGAGTGCAGGGAAGAACACAAAACAAACTCTGCTTCCTACTCTGTGGGCCTGATTTTACCTCCTTCAACCTTTTGTAACCAGTGAAGCAACAAAAAAACCCCAAAAGACCCCAAACAAACACACACACAAAAAAAAAAAGTAAAAAAAAAAGAAGTGGTGAAAGCCATCAAATCAGCCCCATCTGTTGATGCTTTAAAATAAACCCATGTGGAAACACCTGTCAAGGATGTGTTTGGAGTTAGCTGCAGTGGGAAAGAGAAGAAGGTGCTTGTTGAGGAGAGGGCTGCTAAAGTGCCAATAGCAGATGTTTGTTACTTTGGTTAATGTATTTTCTTACCTGTGGCTTTTTCTGGTCCCTAGGAAGCTGCTTTGCCACAAATGCATTATTCTCATCAATACTGTCCTTCCAGCACAGACCACCACAGAATGTTTGCAGCTCAAGTTCTTGTTGGAGACTTTGTTCAGGAAAGCCAAGCCTGCATTTGCCCTCCAACCAGACCTGTGATTTCATAAAGACTTTTGGACAACTGTGTACATAATTGAAAAAATCCTTCCATCTTTGTCATCTTTGAGAAGTACCAGATCTACCTGGCCTGTGTCTTGGAGTATACATGTTCACCCCTATACATATGATGTCAGAGGTAACAATATCTGCTCCGAAAAATAATACTTTCAGGATTGAAATTTTTGAATTCTGTGTTGCATGTAAGAAGCTCATAGCTGATGTTCAGCTACACTGCAGCTCTGTTTCAGTTACAGGAGTGAAACTACCAGTATGGTAACTGGTGGAATGACTGAGTCCTCTATGAGAGTTGTTTTCTTCCTAAACAGGCTGGTGGCAGTTAAATCATCATAAATAATATAACCATGACAATGTGATGATGATTTGGATGCAAGTGCAGTGTAGATTTAAATGTGCATTATGATTAATTTATAAAACTAATTGCTTCCATGTAAAATATGGTATATAAGTAGATGTTGTTTAGGACATACTTGGGGAAATGAATACAAAAAATGGGGGAAATGGAGTATAAAAAGCATGTTTGAGGGGTGACTCTTTGGAGTTGTTTTTCCATGGAGTGAAGATCATCAGCATCTTGTCAGTGTAAGAAAAGTAGACAATGGGCTCTGAGCTGTTTTTGTCCTGTGGTTTGGCTGCTTTGAATTTTGTGGCAAGAAAAGGCTTTTAGATCATATCCTAAAGGACTGTTACATCATGTTCCCTAATTTCTCTGCTGGTCCCATTTGATTATCTTGCAATAAGAGTCAAAACGGCTCCAATTCAGACAGAAGAAAATATTCCTGGATAACAAAGAAGCAAACCACTCACTGGTCTTCTTCAATCTTCCCTGAGCATTGATCCGTGTGCTGAAGCCAAGCAGACAACACAGTGAACATCTAGTGAAGGGACCCATCTTCACATAACCCCTCTGAGAGAATGAGTAGATGCCACAGGCTATACTGCAGTCTAGTCATACCACAAATCAAAACAACAGTAATTTCCTGCTCTTCTAGAAAGAGCTAAGTTGTTATTTTGAGCTGTCTGTGCCCTCCTGGACTGCAGGCTGGGATCTCGTTTTAAGGGGATTACACAACCTCCCTCTCAAAACTTGAAGGACAAGTGTGAAAAGTTCCTTGGATTCACACTAGGATATTGTAGTGGATTTCTGCTGGGTGTTGCCATGTAGGTCTTGTAGCAACCTCCTGTCTGCCTGGCCTTCCCCTGCTGAGGGCAGCTCCAGCACAGTTGTGTGCTAAACCGAAGCTGGAGTGGGAGCAGAGTGGTGGTATCATTGCAGACAGTTGTTGCTCAGTTTTTGCTCTTGGTGAGGCAAGAGCAAGCTCTCCTGTGCTTTTCTGAGGATCATCTACAAGCAGCTCCATTGAGCTCTGGCCTGGTGCCAGCCCATACACTCAGGTATCCCCTGTGAGCAGCCCTGGCCTCTGTGGGTCTAGCAGCACTTCAGTGGGCCCATAAAGGGGTCAGGGGTGCAGGGCACCACTGCTGGCTTTGAGTTGTCTCATCTTTGCTGTGGATGTTGTCTCCTACCCTTTTCCAGAGTTGAGTTTAGGGCCATAACATTGGAAACACCTGTGTGCTGGTGGCCTCAGCCCCAGCCAGCCACTGGGAAATACTGATGAGGAGTCCTGCAGCCTCTGTTGGTGGGAAACCCCTGGGGGTATAGGAAACTGATGTTATAAACCATCCTAGGAGCCCCATAACTAATGCCGGGGATGTGGTTTGCTTTGTTCCCCGATTGCCTCCCTGTCAACACTTCCCACATTACTTTTCTATGTCAACTTCCCTCATCCCTGTGACACCCTTTCCTTGCTCTGTCCCCACTGCTTTTAGGTCAAGAGAAGCAAGGATATTGCAGCTACTGAAGTTAGAACTCCAGTGCACTGAGATACAAACAGCAGAGAATTCTGTGGTGAGGTGAATAACAGCGCACTGCAACTTCCCATCAGGTCTGTAGAGCCAGAGCTTGCAGCAGTGACCAGCGAGGCAAAGGAGCATTGTGAGGAATGGCTGCTGGCACAGCTGCCCCCTTCTCATGCTGCACACTGAAGCTGGAAGGGGCTGTTTTGAATTGCCCTGCTGCTGCCTGGCACTTCTCTGGGCAATTGAGAAGTACCTCAGACGTGTGTGCTCTGACTGGGATGGGTGGGAGATTGTTCTGCTATCTCAGCTTTCAGCTGATATCTGTAGGAAATCCCCTATGTAAATTAGCCCCTGGACTGAACTGTTGCATTTGGTTTATTTCTGCTTATCCTTCTGGGGGATTGGATCAGAAACTGAAGGGTTTCTTAAGCAAACTAGTGAGCTCATCAGGAGCTTTGTGGGCCTAGTGGATGTGGATCTTGCTAACCATGTTTAAGCACCTGGCTTTTTGTGAAAGCAGGAGTTAAAGGATGCATTGGAAGGGATGATATTTACTAGACAACACTTCCGTTTGATGATAAGACTGTTCTTTTAACTCTTTCCAATAATCAGCGTATCAAATCCAAGTCTGTTCTTGCTCCCTTAAACCACCTGTCATCCTAGGCATTGCTGGAGTTTGCTGGTGCTTTTCACTGCGAGTTTAACAAACCTCATATTCCTACCCCTGAAGTGTTCATGTCTGTTTGGATAGTGCACAATTCACCTCTGAATAACAATCTGAGGACCCTATTATACTGAATCACTAGTTTCCAATTTGGGGCTGGAGGTGCGTGTGTGGGGGTGTCTGAGCTGGACTTTTGCCATTACAGGGTAAAAATATTTCCTCCACAATACTGAATAATCTCAAAGGTTTCAAATTATCTACTTTCTTTGACTGACTGCACACATCGACGGGAGTCTGCTGCTATGTGTTCTATGGAAGCCACCTTTCGGATTCCCAGTTTAACAAAACAGCTCTGCATTAACAGGTTTGTAACAGAGCAAAAACTGTTAGTTAACTCACATACAGTCAAACAGCTCATTTCCTTCCCGCTCAGTTGTTAAACCTTGTAGCTAAAAATCTGGCCATCTCATTTCATGCTTTTTTGAAGGTGAGGAGGGAGATGACTCTAATTTTACAAGGTGTTATTGCTTAGAACTTTTTATATTTTTGAATGCTTTAGGATTTCTTTGCTAACAAAGTGCTGGAGAACTGAAATATCTTGCTGTTTGCTGTGCACCTTCCTCACTCTCTGACAAGCTTTCACATGATGGGTACCACACCTGTAAAGGACACTGGCCCTTCACGTGGTCAAGTCCAAAAGGGAAAGCGGCCCAGAGCACTGTTATAAATTTACTCTTATATTTGGATTCATTTACTGTGTGATAAGGGGAAACAGTGTCTTTTGTCCATTGATGTGCAGAAGGAAATGAAAGAGATGGACTTTGACTGGTACCAGGAATATCTACTGGCCATAGATGGTGCAGCTGGCTGCAGTGTATTTACTGGAAGAGGATTTGGTGTCTGCCAAGTAGATAAGCTGTTGTCTAGCCACTGGAAAGCTCCATGGGGGCTAAATAAATAAGTAATTACTTATTTACCCACCCCACAAATAAACTCACTGTGTTCCTATGCATAGGGAGATGAGTATGATAAGTGTAGCTATTTTCACTGCAGGGCATTTATAACTCTCATGGGAAATAATCACTTTTTGTTCCTGCATGTCTAGATAAGGTTCATAGGAAATGCTCCTGTATAGTGTTGGTACTGGGGGTGTTCTTGCTGTAGGAAACAATGGTTGAATCAGAAGACGATTGCAGAGAGGCTGCTGGCAGTCATGTCATTCTCTTGTGTGTCAGTGTCATCTCTTTCTGCTTGGACCAAGCTTTCCCATTTGTATTAGCTCTTGGGATGTGATTGACCAAGGGGTTGGTTTCTTGCACAAAACTGCAGAGTGAGGCTTCAAACACAATCACAGAACAAATAGCAACTGTAACATTTTTCCTTAGTTATCGGTTTATTACAATGGGATAGGAGGATTTTCTCTGTAAGTGAAAAGTGTTTGAAGGAAATGCTGCTGAGAGGCTATGTGTTGAGGCTATGGTCTAATGGATAGATAGATGGTAGGATGAAGGTTGGACTTGATGATCCTAGAGGTCCTTTCCAACCCTGATGATTCTATGATTCTATGTTAAGAGATGGCTATTACATCAGTGTGGAGGACAGGATGATAGCTTTTCCCTGGAAAAGGATCAGGTCTCTGTGGGGGTGACTCACAGATGTCATATGAAAAGGGGGGAGAGGAGTATTTAAGGAAGGATGAAACCAAGAGTTCATTTGGGTTTTGAGTTAGAAACCTGAAGAGATTCTGAGCCTGAGTGCAAGGTTAGGGCTGCAGCTCTGCTGAGGTACTGGTTCAGAGAGCCAAACCATACATATTAAGGCAGGCCATGTCCATGGGGGTTGCGGAGTGCTCATGGCAAGAAATGTGGCAGAGGTTTTTTTCTCCTAATCAGTGACTCACAGAATTAATTTCTTGACTGTGCTCTTCTCCCAGCCTTACAGGGTTGCATTATTTTCTGCAGAGCAGTACAGCTCCCATAGGTGGGATGCAAGTCTGCCCATCTGCAGGCATTTGATGGCTTGAAAATGAGGGAAAGATTGTTTTGCAACTGATTATTAAGCACTGGTTCTGGTTTTATAACTGTTTCTGTGACAGCAGGCAGCTTTATTACAGTTATAGCCCTTCTTTCATTGTAATTTATGCCTTGTCTTTGGCCTCGAAACAGCACAAGTCAGTGCACACCCAGAGTGGTGGGCACCCACTACCTTCCAGTCAGGTCACACACCCAGCAGCTCAGCTTACCCTTGTTGCCTTAAATACTGCTGACAATAGCTTAAGCTACAAATCCCAATATTTTCAGCCTACTCCTGGCTATGGGAAGAATCACTGCAGGTCCACAGACCATCACAGGCCCCTGAAAATTAAAAGAACTCTGTCTTCTACAAACTGGTACACAAAGCATTGACCTCCAGTGTAGACAACTGTCAGATCATTTAGGACCTTCAAACCCACCTTTCACTCAAAATGTCAAGGCTGGGAAAAGCTATTGGCATGATGATGAGGAAAGGCCTATCTCAATACCTAAGCACCATCTCCTAAGTCTATTCAGTCCCAGTGATACAAATGTAGCACATTCACATCCTCAGATGAGAAAAATATGATCCAGGAACAGTCAGCTCGCATCCAAAAGCAAAGGCTGCCATCATGCCATGGGCAAATGTCAGTGAAGAGGAAGACCTTTATGGGGGAAAGTAAGGCTCAATCCCTAAGCTATGGGCACAGATGAAACTCCTCAGTCAGAGAGGCAGCAGTACATTCCACCACCTTTCTCTGGCTGGTGGCAGCAGGACCTGGGCCAGGGTGCTAGAGGACAAGAAAGCTGGGACCAGAGGTCACCCATGAAGGCAGGACTTTGTGGGTAGCTGACTGTTCTTTGACGACACTCCTGTGTTTGGCTCTGGAGGTATGGTGTCATGAGGAGGGTCCAGCTGACTGAGAGAATTGAGCTTGGCACATGTATAGGGAGAGACACTAATAATATCCTTGACGGATGCTCTCTCTGAGAAAAGCAGTAGTGCCTGGAGCTGGCTGTATGCTCCATCCAGGACAAGGGTTAAATATGTGGCTACTAAAATGGCCAAGGAGAGCTCAGATGCCGCCCCCAGGGGCAGAGGCTGATGAGCTAGCATGGCAGACTTCTTGCAGTGCCCAGGCTGCCAACTGGGTAGGTAAAAGATGTTGTGAAATGTATGGACAACACAACTAAAACTGGATCATGGTTTTATTAATTAAGTATAAAATGGCAGAAGGCCTGATTTTGAGCATTAAACAAATGTTTGTTTTAAGGAAAAACCTTTGATGGTGGTTGCCAGGTGGAGGCCATTTAGGGTGCAGTGATTATTAGATGACTGAGTTTTTGATCCTTGGAGAATCAAGGAGAGGGGTTAATAAAAATGCCATCATAAGTTCATATCATCAGTAAGTTTGCAGATGACACCAAGTTAAGAGGGAGTATCGATCTGCATGAGGATAGGGAGGCTCTACAGAGAGACTTGGATAGATGCGATCAATGGGCCAATGTTAATGGGATGAGCTTCAGCAAGGCCGAGTGCCAGGTCCTGCACTTGGGCCACGACAACTCCATGCATCGTTACAGGCTTGGGGAAGAATGTCTTGTCTGGAAGAAAAGGATCT
>JAAGNO010015537.1:0-27856 GCA_033439905.1 Ceryle rudis
AAACCCTAAAAATAATTAAAAAATAATAAAAATAAAAAAAATCTATTGCTTACTTAAGGAAGCTTAAATGCTCAAAAGCCCAAGAATGCATTTGTTTATTTTTAACTAAAACAGCAAGTGCCTTTTTCGGGAGCTGATGTATACCCATTCGTATTGAGAAAGGCTTCGGCAATTGGCATTTACCTTTAGTTTTGCAGGGCTGATGGAAGGCGCTGACTTTATGGATTTTAAAGCCTCCATTCCTCAAGATAAAAATCAAAGGTGGTGAGCCGAGCAAGGGTCCTTCTGCCATGCTCTGCCCTTAGATGTGCTGGGACTGCAGGAGGGTCAGCCAGGATGCCCTATGAACCAAGAGAAATTGGGGTGCCTGTCGAGCACCAATCTCTACGCAGCTTCCCAACCTCACCTGGGCTGAGGAACTCCCTCTCTCCCTCCCTCCCAAGGTAACAGACACTGCCTGAGCACTGCTGCTTTCAAAAGTTACAATGAACATGAGCAAATGCTTGCCCTATAAAATATTTTGAAGGGTTTTAACAATCATCTCATTATTTGGTGACCGGGAGTTTGACAAGCAAAGGCGAGAGACACCACCCACTCACCCCAGCTGAGGTCTGAACCATGCCGTCAACGTGACACGGTGACGAGGCCCTCCAGCCCTCTCATGCCTCGCTGGTCTGTCATTACAGCTTTTCCTTAGGCAGCAGCAACTCTGGCATCCCATAAATCCTCCTCTCCTAGGCAACAAGCTGTTTGACTCTCTTTTTCCTACATTTCTTTGGTTTTTCATTCATTCTTAACTGCATAACTGGTAGTTCCATCCACCAGTTGTGACATCCACCAGTTCCATCCACCATCCACCGCTTTTCTACTTGTGCGGTTTGTGGTTCTTTTTGATAGCAGCCGAAGGGATTCAGGAACTTAAACCTCCCTGCAACAACGGTTGGGCAGGCGTTTGCCAAAACCAGCCAGGCTTGGAAAGGCAGAGAAAGCACTCCCTTGGATGATCCCCATGAGTGCTCACATGGCAATCTGTGGCAGGATGGAAAGCGGTGAGTCGGGACAGATCCCTTAATTTATTTTGAAAATACCATCCATGGTCAGTTAAACTTGTTTTCTGGGCAGCCTGGCCATGCATGGGAGCAGGCCTTCATTTTATACCTCTCTGCAGCCTGGAAGGACATACCAGCACCTGTGAGCACAAGTGGGAGGCAGCAGTCCCATACGTAGGACATGCCCCACCGAGGAAGCCCTTGTCCCTCCCCTCAAAGGGCATGCCTGGTGAGAAGTACCTAAGTGCTGCCCGTGCTGCATCGTTAGGTGACAGAATTTCACACCACGTCCAATGCTGTGCCATGACTACACGGATGTCGGATGTCATCCTCACTGGTGGCCTCAGCCTCTTATCTGGGACATGAAATCTGCCACCTAACTGCCAGGCATCACCTTGGATAAAGAAGGACACATCCCCACAATTTCAAAGCTCATTCCACTCTTGTGACAGCCAAAGAAGTTACTATGGGGAAAAACAATACATGCGAGAGACACTTTACAGTTCATCATCGTAAACAAGGAGAGATAGGAGAGACCAAAGAGTCTTGCAGCGACCTCCCACAGCCCGCCACTGCCAGCCAAGGTAGCGCCCACGCATCTCTGAACTACTCACCGATCTTCTGCACGATAACCTCTATGAGCCCCAAACTGATGGATACACTTGACTTGCATATAGAAATTTCAATTACCTGTTAAAAGCCATTCGTTACACCTTAAAGCATGGCAGCTTTATCTCAAAGTGGTCAGGCTTTTCCCTGTCTTCTGCTGACAAGGCCACTGTATTTCCTCATACACATGAGGAAAATTTCCCAAATAGTATCGGGGGGAAAAGTATGTACATGTGGGCTGCCCAAAATCACCAAGCTCGCAGTGAGTGATGCAGTAGCCAGGGAGAGGCAAAGAGGATTGAGCCTGTGCCTGCTCAGTGGGAGGCACGAGGATCTCCTTGCAAGGTGCCAGCAGATGGCTGTGTGCTGAAGGTATCTCCCTAGTAACACCCATGGGAAACAGCCAGCAGGAACCTAGGATGAGGGCCAGCTGCCTGCACAATTTGTCCAACAAAATTTAGCTACCTCCTGGCATCTGTAATGCCTGCATAGGGCTGAGACCATGGCACAGGACACCTGGGAGGCCACTGCTCCTCTGCAGGTGTAGCTGGAGTTCAGGCACCTCAAATGGTCCTCTACATTTACGCATCCGAATCATTCCCTTACAAACTGAAACAAAAGCAACTGGTAAAGATGGTAACCAGAACTCAAGTTATAGCTCTCCTGTCTGCACCGTTACAGTTAGAGTTTTGGGTTTGACATATGAGTGTCATCATCTGATAAAAACTACCAGGGAAATGCCAACCTAAAGTGCAGTGACACACCCTCCCTGCTCTGTTTACAAATGTCATGGTCATATGAGATACTAGTCAAACACATCAGCAGGCTAAAAATAAATCACAATAGGATATGTTGATAAATATTTCTTTCAAAACAGTATAGCTTTTTACATGACTAACATTAATGTGATTTCAGGCTGAGAAGAAAACAACTAATGTTGATTGCATACTAGCTGGGTTCAGCAGAGTGGAACAGGTAACTACCACCAACCCTGGCGGTTTTTTCTCCTATTATAAACTGTAACTAGGTGTATCTAACAGTCAATGCCACTCTTGTTCCTATTCCATCAGTAAGGACTAGTGCAGGTCACACTATAAGGCCCACAGGTATCCTCTTGGAAGAGGAACAGCCATTGGCTGCAGGGTTGATCCTTTCAGGACTGCGTGGGCTGGTTTCATGCACCAGACAACAGAGCCTGTAACACAGGAAGGTTAGAAAATGTCTGTCCAGACCTTTAAGAGGATTTTATTCACAGTTAAATCACCATCAAGTCATTTTCACAATAGCATCTGCCACTGAACTGTTGCTAATTAGTCAGTCCCCCCTTCAGCGAGGGAGGAAGACGTGACAGCAAAGATGGAATTCTTTTTTAAAATGGCCCAAAAAGCCCCAATAAGTATTGCAGCACTTTGTGACCTACACCATGCTTGTCACAGGGCAGGGAGAGGGAATCTGCATATCACAGCATGTTGCAATTGCTGCAGAACCGTCTTTTCTTGCTTCCTCTCCACCCTTGTCCAGAGAGTTAAGGTAAGATGGGAAAGTAGCTGTGGCTTTTGGGACATCCCATCCGGGGACCCAGGATAGCAGTGGCAACGCTCCTTCAGAGTGCTCTATTGCTTTGGTCGCTTTGATGTTTTCTCTGTAACTATCAATCTAACTGCTGTGAGTAGCATAAAGGAAAATCATGGAAGATCCTGGACAGTTTAGGTGGTATTGTAACAGGGGCCGTGCAACATACAATGCAGTCAAAGATCTACTGAAGCAAATGGTTCTGTGTTGGAAGAGAGAGAGAGAGAGAGAGAGAGAAGAATTGGGAGAAGTAATTTGACTCGGGGAGAGAGGGATTCACAGCTCTATGAAAGTCTATGGAATGATTATTCTGACTATTCTAACACTTAAATAAAGCAAGTTTTCTATTCTGCACACCACAACCTCCAAGAGAAGAAAAGCTGGGCTCTTCCAGAGATGAGTTTAAAGGCTGTAAGGTCCATAGGGTGAAACACGGGAGACCCAGAAGTGCTGGAGTCTGCATTTGGCTCTTTGGTCTCACAGATTTGGCTGGACAGACAGAGCCTGACTATCTGAGCACACAAGCAGCTTTATTGTAGTTGTTTGTCCATCGTTCTCCCAAGATCATGGAGAGGGAAAGGTAGGTGTCACGGTTGGTTATTTCTGCAGTTCCTTTGTGAGGACAGAAGCATATGGTCCAGGAGAGAGGCCTGGAGAGAGCTCTTTGAAAAGAGAAAGCAATGTGTTTCAAATGAAACACCCACCTTCTGCTCTGGGGTGATGCACTGGCAATGCCAGAGTGCAATGGGCTGCTCTGCTGGTTCCCTGAAGACAGGGAAGCCTGGGTGTGAATAGCAGATGCTCCATCTCCCCTCTTCTACCTCCTTCCAAACAAAACAGGGCCCACAGCACTGAAAGGGACTGCTGCTTGTAGCAATAACCCACACACTTATGGGAGCCTCATCTCTCCAAAGATCCAGAGAGCATCACTTAGGCTACATGCCCACTGTGGCATCTGCCCACACCTTTTACTACAAGGGCCTCCTAGAAACATCAAACATAATGGTCCAAAAGTGATTTTGATTCTATCTCAGATTGCAACGATGTCAGCACTGTGTTCACCCCCCCCCCCAGGATGCGCTCAGCTCCGCAGTTTACCAAACACCCCTGAAATCTGAAGGGCCAACAAGGAAACTGTACCAATGCTGACAGCCTGAATTTTAGCAGTCAAAGATAAAAGGAGGGTTATAAAAGCAAGCAAAACATTTCAACACACATACTTATTTTACTCTTCTGTCACACTTCTGCCTAAATTGCATTAGTCTGCAATTTTTCTCTGCAATTGACCACTCACATGAAATAAAACTTATTTCTGGTGAAAAATAGTATACACAGCCCAACACTGCATCCATCATTCATGCAGAATGAGAAAGCAATCAGTGCTGCAGAACCCAAAACCAGATAAAAATTCCATTCAGTTCCTAAGTATTACGGATACACACAGAAAGGACATCTCCCACCAAAATGGCAGAAAGCTCAAGCTAAAGGAAGAGGGAGAGCCGTAGATATGCAGGCACAGACTGCTTGAAAGCTCTTCCAAGAGTATGTCATTTCAAACATATGCCCCTGACCAGGAATTTGTCAGAGCCACAAATATATTTCTCACTCTTGGACAAAGCCATTAACTTTGAAGAGACTGTCTGGTGGGCAGCTGGCAACATGAGCACCAGGACAGCACGATATCCCCTTGTGTCCTGCTAATTTTTTTATTATTATGGAGTGCTCTCCTTCCGCAGAGTGCGCCACAAAAGCATGGCTGGGCAGTAGATACACATTTACTGTACCGTAAGCAGATTTAACCAGAGCCAGCAGCAGAAAAATGTTTAGAAAAAAAAATATGTTCTTTTCTACTCTTAGCAATTATACAAGTACAGAAACTAACATTACATTGTGAAGTGTTACCTCAAGAAATACAGGGCACTTGGGATTGTGTAGGGCACTGCTGAAAGCTCGTGGACTTTCTGAAACGTGCCATAGTGTAAAGCTCTGCTTCAGTCACATTCCATTTCTCTGCACGGGAAACTAAACCAAAGACTTAGCACTCTACCAAGCCGAGCGTATGACAGTCACCGAGGGGAAACTCATCATGTTTGGGAATTCAAGATATCTCCCTTCCTTTCCAAGACACCCTCTGCTTGAAGCTGGCCAGACAGGAAGGCAGAGACACAGATATGGTCTGACTTGTCGACCAGTCAATAAACCAGGCAAAGAAAGGACAACCTCCTTTTTTTTCCTCATTTATCGCCCACAAACCTCTTCTGTAACCTTCCACACACACTAAATACTTGAAACCCGCGGGTTTCCCATGCTATTGGATTACTTGAGTTTTGTAATAGCTTCTAGAGTGAAAATGCTTCGTAATATTCTAACGCAAATTAATAGTTTGAGTTATTCCCCTTCAATGCTTGTTTTCCTTGTGTAGATGACATTAATTTAAATAGAGGATGCAATAAAACAGGGAAAAGTATTTACTAGTAAACCGTTAGAAAGCTGATAGAAACATGCAATTACTATACCATGTTCACTCTTAATTACATTCCGCACATGGTCATTTCAGACATGCTGGGAACGGGAAATTATTCAATATATAACTTTAGCAAGTATATTACAGCAAATACATTTACAAATATCTTCCAGAGACACTACCACACTTTATACAACAGAATAGAAGCAATCAGTTCAAAGAAAAAAAACAGTAGATAGCTCTTCCACCACAAGGATAAGTATTTCAAAATGTAAACTCAACCACATCCTCTTTACTGTGTACTTATCAACATTCAATATAGTCTTCCTCAATCTGTAGAAAGCCTGAGACAACAGCTCAGAAATACACATAAGTATACATTTAATAGTAAAAGAAAGGCCCTCTCTGAAAACCAGCTATAATAATTAGACATTAATACCGACAGCTCTGTCCTCGTTCAGCCCTGGAACAGATCTGTGCTCACTCGGAGCTTTTGCATGCAAAGCTGGAGGAGGATCACTATCGCGTTGAAACAACAAAGAGCAGGAAGTAGTAATTCAAGCCCCTAGATTTAAGGTTCTAGACTTCAAGAACACATGAGAAAAGGGAAGACACACTAAAAAAAACCCAACTTCTTTCAACTCAGCATCTCACAACTGTAATCCAGCTCCAACGGTTTTCAGGGTGGCAGACCCACCTAAACCCATCTACCATGCCTGCCCATGCAGCCTCATCCTGCCTCCAAACCAAAAAGTCAGTTCTGTTCAGTGAACCCGCAGGACACTTAAGCTGGGGAAAAGACTATCTAAACACAGAATAAAAACGAATTTACTTTAAGCAGTCCATACAAGGATCAAGAACAAGCCACTTCAAGCTTTTTACTTTCCATAGTAACAACTTAATTTCTGAGTTTACCTGCAGCTGCCACGCACCTTGGAGCTGGCTGAGGGTTCATAGCTGTCCTCACAGTTCCATCACAGATGTAACTGTACTTTTCTTTCTGGGAGCAAACAAAAGACAAAGGTAATTTGTAGGTATTTACTGAATACACATGTCAGTAATTTCATTAACTACTAGAGGAAGGAAGCAGGAGAGGAGACAAAGCCAATTTAAAATCAGTGTCATAATTTCCAAGACCATTTGTCCACACTTTTGCATACATAAGGGCAGTTTGAGGATGCCATACTGACAGTAAGTGGTGGCCATCTCAGTAGAGGGTCTATGCATCTACGTGTGCACATCCTCAGGGAACTCGGCTGCTTACCCCAAATGTTTTGTTGCACTGCTAAAACAGCTGATGCTCAAGGCTACGATGACATGGAAAACACCTGATCTAATTTGGGTTTAGCCTCAGTAAGAGGCCTTTATCACCAGCACAGTCAGATGTAATAAAACTTCCACAATCAAGCGAGCAACAAAGCATATTCCTGCTTTTCTTTTTTAAAGTAGTTTCTTCATGAAGGCATAAGAAGCCCTGCAATGGGTGCTCTGAACATTTATGATACGTGGTTTGTTTTAAGATGTTTTAAAAGCAGCGAGTCTTTTCCACCACAGCTCCTGCTTGGCTGCTGCAGTCAGCTGAGGAACTAGTGATAGCAGAGTTTTGTGAGGCCCAGCACTGTGCTCCAAGGCTGGAGCTCACTGCTTGGTAGTCTGTGCAGAGGCTACTGTAGTGTTTCCATGGCAGAATTAGCAACTACTTTGCTTATGTGCAAGTTCGGGAGTCCTCTTCCCACCCTTTTTCTCTCTATTGAAGCTAGCAGTACTTCAGCAAAGTCCCTGCAAACAGAACTGTTGTTGAGGATCACAAGCTCACCCTCATCTCAGGGGCCTGCCTGAGGCCATCTCAGAGAGGCCAGCTCCTCCACAGGGCAGGCAGGGAAGGAGGACCCCCAAAAGCACCTGAAGAGAACTGAACTTAGATCTCATTGAGACTTTAAAGCAAACATTCCCAGAAGGGAGAGCGGAGGAGAGTCACTGATACACAGCCTGGCCTTCACAGCCATGTCCACGCAGCAAAAAGCTGCCCCGAGACAGCTGCTGCCCCACTGCCGCCAGCATCCTCGGCCCCTCAGAGCAGAGGGGCTCTGCCCTGCCCACAGCCCTTTGATACCAGCGGCCCCATCTGCTGGAGGAACCAGCCAATTGTGTCACAGGGCAGGAGACGACAGCAGGCCCAGAGCCTGCCTGCCACGGGGCCGCTCCTCCCTGGGGCCACGGGGACTGGGAGTCTGAAAAGGCAGAAGATTCCCCCTAAGCATGGCAGTGAACTTCTCTGCAAGTGCCCGAGGGGATCAAACAGTCATTGCAGTTGCTGGAAAAGGGGACCCTGCCTGGTTTCACCGGAGATCCTGCTAGGAGCACCTCAGCTCTAACCGAACACCCATAGTGGGGGAATATTTTGTAACACCCAGGAGCTGAAAAAGCATGAAGGTCTGTGCAAAAGCACTGCCAGGAGCAGTGGTGAGACCTCAGGAGAAAAATCAGCCGTATTTAAGATAATTGGCTGTACTCAAGCTGTGGTGGTGTCGCTGGTAGAGCCTGCGTGGTGTCGCAAAAAACAGTGGCAAGAAAGGGGAACCGAAAGGCTTGGAGGGGCTCTGGACAGCTGCTTTCTCCGTAGGCTGGCAGCCAGCCAGCTGCTGGCTTAACCTTGTGCAATGGCCAAAAACACCCAGAAAGGGCAACAGGTGGCAAACAGGGGTCAGGGGGGCAGGAAATTGTAAGGGCACCAAGTCAAGGAGGGACCCAGGAGACACCTCCCGTTCCCTCCAGCCCCATGAAGTGCCTTAGTCGATGCCTACACCTGAACCTTCCTGTGGGCATTGAGTCACCCCTCAGAGCATCCGCCCTGAAGCCTGACAGAGCCCAGGGCAAGGGCCAGTCTTCCTCGGTGACATTCCCATCCCTAAATACATTTTCACCATGGAGACCGTCTCTCTCATTCATCTCTCCTCTCAGGAGAAGCAACTCTGTGGGGCTCCAGCTCCTGCCTGTTAGCTCAAGCCAAAAGGAATAACTGTAAACTAAGAATAAATGCTAATTAACCTGAATCTTTCTTCGTATCGTGATCTGAACCAGACGCTATATTTATCTTTAACTTTAGGCTGCTTTGAGATGCACCCGCTATCTGCAGCAGGCAAAAATAATGTTCCTTCTTTTGTTAAAGTTAATCGTGGGCCTCAACAAGACGCATTTCTTGGCAATGCTGTTGCTCTTATCTTTAAATGCTGTGAACTCATAAGGGTTTGAACGGCTGTATATTCTGAGCGCCTCCAATACAGCAAGTTTTGCGACTGAGGAGAATTTAATCCAGCAACTTTCCCACGTCCTGCTGCAAAAAAAAGGGGCAGTGATGGCGAGCTCCTTCTCGCAGCACGGAGAGCTGCTGGAGTGCATGCAAGCACTGAGGAGAGGCTGCCCCACAAAACCCAGCCAAAGGCCACAAGGCAGCACGGCCATGATTTAGCCCCCCAGTGCAGGGGAGAGCAGGGTGGAAGCCGTACACTATCTCCTGGTGAGCTGGCTGAAGTCTGTAGTGCATTATAGGGGTTTTATTATCAGAGAGAGAACGGTTAAAAACGAAGATTTATTTCCCTGAGTATATCAACATTTTCAAAGCTGCTTTGTTTTGATTTTTTTTTTTCCTTTCTTGGAAGTACCTCCAATATTTTCTAAATCACTGATAACTACTGTTGAAAGCTCACGCAACAAAACTGTGTTTTTCATTATGACTGTTGGCAATTCTGCAGGCAACGTGCATATAGAGAGGAAACTATACAAACCAGATTTACTCTAAAAGCCAAGACCTTTCGTAAATGCAGCTGTGTTCTCTTGTACAAAATTTGGTTATTTGAGGGAAAATATTTCTGGACTTCAAAAAACAGTGAGAAGGATATCAAACAACTCTTGGCAAGAGCTGTGCAAAGCTAAACTCTGCCCAGTTACACCTCTCAATCACCTTCTGCACAACACAGTCTCACGGCAGCGAGGCCGGTAGCCAGTACTAGCGATATAATCTTCGCATCACTTCGGTGGGGACACACAGGTTTTAACAAGCCTGCAGATGAAGTCATAACGTTAAACCTCTACCATTTTAAAGTTGCACGAACACCAAGAGTGTGGTCTGTTGGTACAGCACGACTGTCATTGGTATCTAGCAGCACAGTGAGTCCGAAGATGTGTGCAGCAGTGCCAGCTACCCAGGTGATGGCACCCCTGCCCACCCCAGACCCTTCTCTGCAGAACACCAAGGGCCTCTCGGTCCACAGGATACGCCAGGACGTTACCCACCTCCTTGTTACGTGGGCACATGAGGAACCTGGGCTGTGCGTGTCCCCAGAAATCACCTTCACAGCTGCCAAGGGAAAGGTGGAGGGAAGGATCTCTTCCCCCACAGGCTAATCCGTAATAACTCCAGTTTATTGGGTCTTGCCTGGAAATGAGAGGAAATGGTGTACAGCTAGCTGTGAAGAGCTGAGCTGATAATCGTTACCTCTGCTCTCCTGGAAGAAAGCCCACAAATCTACGCTGAAGGAAAGAATGGCAGCTCCATCCCCCAGGAGACCTGGAATAGGTATTTGGTAGCCAAAACCCCTGAGGATGAAGTTCCATCTTCTTGGGGAGTCCAACCACCATCTTACTCCTCTCTGTGTCTTGCTGTGTTTCCTAAGGCACCAAGCATGCAGAAAGAACCATATGGAACAATCAGAAGTTAACCTCCTCACCAAAACTGATGAGAATTATATAACCAATGTTTTTTGAGAACCCTGCTAAATTTAATACCTAAATCGGTCTAAAGTCCTTCTATTTAGGGTACTGGCTGGCTGTAAATCTCCAAAACTCAGTAGCAAACCCTGGCCAGAGTTTAAGCTACGCAAACAGAGTCCCAGCTGCTCATGTGTATCTTAGGCACATAAACCAACCTTTAAAAGTCTGGTCAAGAGTCCTCTCCACGAGCTCAAGGTTCATGCTCTTAAATGAGTCCCGTAACCAAAACTGCCATTGCAACAAAAGCACGGGCATCTCCTTTCCTGGATGTGGGTGGTTTTGATGCCTGCACTGCTTATAAGAAGCAATGTCCTGGAGAACATGAAATTTAGGAAGATGAGTAATGTATGAAGTGTGGAGGCAGTGAGAGATGATCCACATATTATGTGCTTTTACTTAATAATTTATAAATAAATATCAGCACTCCCCAAACTGCCCCTCAGCCTAGCAATTATATGTTGGCTAATTTTTTGTTAGTGCCATTCTTTTATAATAACAAACTGTTCCCAAAGCTTCACATACAGAGAGTTAGACAATCAAAGTACTGTGTGTGATTTTCCACTTAATTCATTCAGTTAGCTGCAATTAAAACAATACAATTCAAAGCCTTGTGTGTTCCTCTGAAAAAATACAAGACTTCAGTTGTTACTATTAATATATACAACCTACAAGAAAGAGTTAACAATGCCCCTTTGTCAGCCTTGTTGTAGTAATTTTCTTATCCTTTTCTGTAGATGCCCTGGCAGTCATCAATATTTCTTTCAGTCGCTGTTCTTCAAAAGTCACTGTTCTTCAAAAGACACACGCTTTTCATTCAACTGCGTCGAAGGAAAAGGAATTCAGTGGGCCAGAGTCCCTCTGTGGCTGGATCCATTCACTGCAGCTGCCCAGGGAGGAATCTAGGTGAAGGTGCAGGGGTCTCATCAGGAAGAAAATCAAACCTATTTAGAAGGGAAGACGTCACCACTTTAGCAGGCAGCAATCAAATTTCCATTCAGACTTTACCTAAATGTTTCCTATTTCTGGAAAACCAGTGACTTCGTGGCTACCGATCTCTGCTCACTGACTTAATATAAATGATGTACCAAGTTGTAGCATCACTACAGAGCCATTCTTTTTTTGTTTTATGAGGCTTCGCTAATGAAATCTGATGGCAACCTAATTAATATTATACCAGTTTTGTGGGTGTGAAAGAGAACAAAGGCAGCATCTTGCCCCTCAAGGAAGTGATAAGCCATCCCAATAGAGCAGCTGCGACTGGCTCCAGCAAGCTCCCCCAGTACCAGGCCGATTTCCTTCGGCCAAGAACATACTCAGAGTGCACTGTGCTCAGAGAGCAGCAACATCCCGGCAGCCTGAGGACGCACTGTGTTTTGTCCAAGTCTCAGGATGTTTTCCAGAGTTTCTATGAGCAAAGTACATCACAACACTCTCCCGAGTAGTAGAAGTCTGTACTCCTGACGTGCTGTAGCAGGTAAATTAATTCAGTATTTCAGCTCTACTTGTTGATGGAGGCTTTGCTTCAGCCTACTCCTGCAACAGAACATCAAACCACCAATTTGGAACTGTAGTCTTAACTGTTATCTCACCAACATAAACGAGCATTTCATTTAAGCTCAATTCCTCAAGAAAAAACTATTGAGCCTACTTTGATAAGATGGTATGAAATTTAGCCAAACATTTATCAAACTATGTGAAATCTTATTGGAAGAATACGTTCAGAATAAAGCCCCCCAGGAAAAAGTAACACCAAAGTGTTCATCAGAACAGAAACTCCCAAAGTCTGGTCCAAAGGGAATTCGCAGCTCACCTAGTGCTCATCTTCATTCTTTTATTCCAGTACACAACTGCACGAAAGGGGGATGGCAAAGAACCAAAATCAGCATTTCTTTTCCAGCAAGGCAGAACTCTGGCAAACCCAGCTCCAATTCCATAAATACTTTCCCGTTCCTTCCTTCCTTTCCTTCCTTTCCTTCCTTCTTCCTTTCCCTCCCTCCTCCCTTCCTTCCCTTTCCTACAACGATGTTACACAGTGGTGAATGACAAGGAAGACATAACCCTTATTCCAAAGTTATTAAAAGAAATGCTAATATCATGCTCCCGGTATATGATTTTATGCTTGAAGAATCTTGCAGTTGGCCTATAATCTGGGTGAAAGAGATCTAGTCGCAAGGCCACATCTCCAACTATCGATGAACGTTCCCAGCAAGTCTGACAAAAAAAGAAAAAAAACCCAAAACAAACCCAAACCAGCCACGTCTGCTTGGCACGTGTTTCTTCCAGATGTGTTTTCTTCACTTAGGTCACTACACCAGAGCTAACACTAGGCAGGTAGCAACTGTATGTGTTCTGTAATAGGTGTACTTTTCATAAGGCTTTTCAGGGTAATTGGAGTAGTAACAAACTTTTTATAAAGTTAAACTTACCATAAATGTATCTTATTACAGTAAACTATATATAGGAAGGCACTGTCCATGAAATCAAAGAGATAATTCGTGTCACTAATATAATGACATTATTAACCAACCTATAAATACCAGTAACATTTCCATTATCACCTACTCTTAACCTTCTTTATGCTTTCAAGTGCCATTATGCCCAATAGCTGAAAACAGCCAATTCAGTTTCACAGAGTAACTCCAAAAATCACATCAAGGAAGTTCTTTATTAGTTTCTCTCAATGACTTCCAGATTAAATCTGCTCTTCTATAAACACAGTAAAGGCTTTCTCTAAGTGTCTAGTCTGAAAACACACGGTTGAAGTTAGTAGATCTATTTCAATTCAGCCACAAAGGACCATGCAACTAGAACAGGGCTAATAACTTTGCTGATGACACACATGCTGGAACGAAAATCCGTGCCAAGATCTGTGTCTTGGATCTGAAGTATAAAACCATATTTAAGAACTAAAAGAAGATTACGGAGCACACAAAAGGAATAGGCGTGTATATCGAAGCATCTACCTTTTACTACTCACTTTTCAGACACTTGGCTTCATTAAACTCCCAAGCATCAGTGCAAGAATGAGCGTAAATGCCAGAATGCCAAGGTAAGGAAGAGGCAGACATTGTAAATCTGTTCACAGTAGTGTTCCAGATTGGTGCTAAAATAAGAGTTATGAGCTACATTCATTTCAAGCAAATATAAGAATATCTATACTCACTTCAGGCCTTCTTTAGTCATCATCTGTTTGGGAAGAAAGGAAGAAATTACAGCTTCTGCAGAACAGTGTTCATTTCTCTCAGTGAAAGTGAACAAACCCTCCTCCAGTTCAAGTGATGGAGAGTTATGTGTGCAAACCCCTGAGGGTGACATCTATCCAGCCTAACACGGCTGTTCTTGCACACACTGTAAGCTCCCAGATCAGAAGCAGCTGGCTCAAGCCTCCAGAAGGAGAAAGGTTTCACAACAAAATATTCTTCCAAATAGAGGCTGAGTGCACAAACTTACCACCTCTCCTTGTAACAGAAGCTTTCGTCCTTAAAGTTTGCTAGAAGATGTGATCAGTCACACCAGAAAAGCAATAGAAACTTATAATGACCTTTCAGTCCTGTGCATCTTGAGTAGTTCCTGTTAGGAATGGATAAACATTCTCCAGGCCTCCTAGAACAGAGAAGCAAAGAAGAACCAAAGAAACCCTGGAGAACCCTCCAGAACCTCAGCCTTTCCATCTAGCTTTCCATTCAGGTATTTCTACCCTTGGTCACTGATACCAAACAAGCCCACGGATGCGCTGAATAGTAACGAATGAGCAGAAGCTAATAACATTAAACTAAGCTAGACAGCATTGCTACACTGAACAAAACAGCTTCCTCCCTCGAACAGATGTGCGGCAACACAGACCTTTGGCTGGGAAGGCAAACGGGCAGGCCTTGGCAGTTCTGTAAATGCTGTGGTTTGGTCCTGGACATTGTGGCTTCAGCCCCAGGTCTCAATTCCTTACCACAAACCACCAGAGACCTCTCTTGAGTAAAAGCAAGATGAGGTCCTTATCAGCGAGGCTCCATCCATGCAAAAGCCTCCAGTTTAGGCACCCTGCCATAGGCATGGTTATTCAGCACAGCATGGCATGAATCGGCTGGAGCGTGAGGTAGCTGAGACCCGGTAAGCTTTACAACCAAAGAAAATCCCCTGAACCCTCCCCTTGCAGGCTGCCTGTCTTGTTGGACAGCCCCTTGGGGACACAACTCGGCTGCCTTCTCTCAATCAGACACAGAGGTCTGCAGGTTACTTAATACTGCCTGTATTCCAGGAGCATCCTGGGGACTTTAACCATGGTCCTGAGCCATACTCCGCTAGGCACTTTCCATGCACTAGGCAAAAGGCAGCCTCTGCACATCAGGGCGACTCTAAGGAAGGCCTGCCTGCTTGCAGCACTTTCTGCAGAGCAACAGCTTCTGAACCACTCCATGCTCTAGGATGCTCTAGGATGCCATTCCAACATCCAAACGTAGCTAACTCAGCCTCTGTTTCTGAACACTGGCAGCGAGGCAAACCTGCACAAGCACTGGGTCGAAGCCACCCAACCTGTTGACGCTGGAGCTAGACAGATGAAAGCCACACATGGGGCAGCCCTTGCTTTGCATTTCGGTGCAGATGTACGCAGGGAAAAGAGTGAGAGCAGAGCTGAGACAGTGGGAAGCTTGGAGAGAAGGAGGGCGTCTGTTACTTGAAATCGCTCTAAAGCACATTACAAATCTGTTAAATCACTGTGGCTTACCCTGTATTTCAGAGTAAATTAGTAACTTTTCAGAGGGAGTGAAGAAACTACCACTCCACTTTTAAATAATGAAAATGCTAAAAATCCTACACTTAACAGCTCTAAAACTGCGGCAAGTCACCCACCAACACCCACTCCTCTTGTCAGCAGGCTTTTTTCAGCTTTGCCTATTATTTGTGTTGAGCCAGAGATGTTTAATGTTTGCTGCGCTCATCTGCTCAGCTTGAAGGAGCCCAAATGCTACAGTACGTACCTGCACCGCTGACCTTCTTCCCCATGGCATTTTAATCTAAATAAGTAGTAAATGCAGAATTTCCAAAATCATTTGGATTCACTGGCTCTGAGTGCATAGCTGTAAAAAATCTGCTTTAAGATTAACATCCAATTTTATTCATGCCTGAGGCTTCACCACAGCATCTATTTTTGTAAGATTAACAGCAAGATCCCAGTTCTCCAGAAATGTGAAGAGTAACAGCCAATTGTAAAAGGAAGATGATGTTTCCTAACCTGCCCTGCTCTCATCCAGGAAGGTACATTTTCCTAGCCCTTTCCAGGGTGGGAGTAATTTCTACTTGCATTTTTGCACCCACAACATGCAGCATGTGTATTAGTTCCTCTGCCTCCAATTAGCCGAAATGCATTTCTGATGAAACTCTGGGTGCCAAAAAATACTAACACAAATCTCCCATGTGCAAAGCGTCCCCCCAAAGACAGCTTTTACTCTGGAGGAGTTAAGAAACAGCCATCTTCCTGTACCTTACGCAACAGTATTTTGAATCATCTAACTTGAAAATACAAGTAGAGAAAATAAGCACTTGATATTTCAGCTAATCCATTTGAAATGAATAAACATGAAAACACTTCTTTTTGCACGTGGCAACTGGAGGACAAATCGAGGGCCATTTTTAGCCCAAACAGCAGAAGAAAAGTTGCTTTAAATAGTGCCTTTGGTATCCGTCAATTAGAGCTATTGCCTTGCTGACAATTTGCACTCGTTCTTTAGTTCCAGCTTTGCTCCATCCTACTCAGATCTGTACAAATCAATTGTCTCTTGCAAACATGCGCTAAAGACTGGAAAGCAAAATTAATAAAGTGCGAGAAAAGCTGATTCATAAAGCTGACACTCCTGTGCCCAACAACGCTGGGTTTCTCCCCTCCAGCTAGCTGTTTGAGACAGGCAGGCAAAGTGGTAAAAGATTATCAAATTGCAACTGTCATTCCTGACAAAATGCATCTCAATGCTGGAAGGAATTTTAGGTTTTAAGCTAAAACACCACCCCAAAGGGTTCCTCAGAGCCTGTCAATATCTGTACCTTGGATGGAAAGCTACCACTGAGCGCAGTGTGTCCAACATATAGAACCTGCCACTAAATGAAGTTCTTCATAAGAAAGCTCATCTCAGTCTTGGTTGGTAACAATAACAGGGAGACAAGATGAGACCATCAGTCTCAATTGTGAAGACAATGTTTTCCTCCCATATTATTCTGTCTGTCATGTTCTCTTCAGGTTCCAAAGGAATCCCTGTCTCATACATCATTATTTCCCACAAAGCTTGAAAGCCTTCGGGGGGGGGGGGGAGGTCTTCCTGCCCACTGTACCAGCCTTGATGTCTGAGTACCTTCAGAACACTGACAGAGGCCTCTGCCAGCAATAAAGGGGAACATCTGCATACCAATTAAACTGCTGAGCACCAAAGAGTTAAAAAAAAAAAAAAGCCTTGAAAGCAAATCTGAGCCAAGTTCTAATTAATGCCCCAGGCCCTGATTCACCACAGCACTTTGGCATGTAGTTAACTTTAAGCATGTATTTAGTTCCATTGAAGTAAAAAAAAAACCAGCATCGAAGAGGCAAACTACATTAGCACAATTTAATACTCTTTGGGCTAATTAATCAGGCATAAAAATTAACTACGAGAACTGTATTCCTTATTTCCTTTGCTGCGACATTTCTAGATAAAAATACTCGGATATGGCTGGAAGAGGCAAAAAGCTCTGCCTTGTTTGAGTGTCATGGGCCGCTCAGTCCTACAGCTTTGAAGGCCAGTCCTTAAGAGCAGCTAAAGGAACTGAGCTCTCTGCACATCACAGCCTAATGTCTCTATCTTCTGTGTGGTGGCACAAGGACAAAAAGCACAACCCTAGTCCTGAGGAGCAGTGATCTAAAAAACGAAAAGAATTCAAAGCCATCAGGCAGTGATACACCAGAGACATCTTTCTTTTCCTCCGTAAAGAGGCAGCTGTTCAATGCAGCGCATCAGTGTCAGTTGTGATTGGAGGTGGCAAGGAAGGGCAGCAAACAGGGCTGGGTAAATGCTGGAAGCTGAGGGCAGATGTGAGTTTGGAGACAGATCTGGTGAGGTTACCAAGAGGCACTGCTGGGCAGAGCTGGGGCTAGAGGAGTGGTGCTAAAGGGTAGGCAGAATGGAGTCCAGTCCCCAAATGTGGGCAAGGACTAAACTCTCCTCAGTTTCAGTGGAGCACTGAGCCCTGTAAAAGAGAAGCCCAGAGTGCAATCTTCAAACAGGTGAACAGTTCCAGATACATCCAAAGTGTTTCCTCACTTGGTAAGCACAGCACAGTAAACGGCCGCTGAAACTGCATCAACAACGTGCAGGTGAGATTTGGCCTGAACATGCTCTCCAAGGGCCCAGTACAACCAATTTTTGAGCTCCTGTTGACTTCACAGAGGCACGTGTACAATTAGTGATTGTCTAAATCAGGATGTAAGGAGAAAAGCTGGCTGATAAGGGTCTTCTTGCTAGGATTTCTGCAAAAAACGAGACCACAGAAACTTTGCCAAAGTATCATTCATTAATGCTGTACGTGCACCTATAAAAGCTAGCAAATTGGGAGCAGCAGACATAAACTCCGGGCTGACAATACTTCTTTATCTCATCCATTATGAAAACAGAACAAAAACAACTTCCCAAAAATTAGAACGCCATGAGCATAAAAGAAAGTACCAGAGCAGCTTTGCAGATTAACTTTGAATTTCCTTGCTTTCATTGGTTTAAGAGCTCTATTGTTACTCTCTTGATTTTTTTTAATTGCAGACACTAAAAATTCTTTTATCTCCCAAAGTCCTTAAAGTGTGTTATATAAATACGTAATTAAAGCCTCTTTCAACTGGGTATAATTTACTCTATAGTTTACAACAGCTGCACTAGAGCTATTACAGTTTATCATTTAAAAGCCTAATTAGGGGCTTCTTAATTAGTGGATCCTTCAGTTACTAGACTGTGACTGTGTAAAAGATGGTTGGCAGCTATCACACGTTATAAATCTGCATGAAATATTTGCGTGAAAACAGGGTGTGTACAAGTCCAAAAAGATAGTCCTGGCCCCTGCGGGTCAGCCCATCTGAACGTGCAAACCTGCAGGCTACATCTGCACTCTCCTCTGCAAGTACTGGGCTGGTCTGCACATAGACTTTCCCTTGTGCACATGTTGATGGGAACCACCAGCACACGATATATACACCCGCTGCAACAGTCCGCTCTGTTGTGACCACTCTCACGCACAAACACGACCGAAACAGAAGCCAGGTTAACAGTTGGACCTGATGATCTTGAAGGTCTCTTCCAACCAGAATGACTTGTGATTCTACGACCAGACTGGGACCACTGACTGCTCAGGCTGGCTCTCACCAGGGCTTGTCAAACGCTTTGTCCAGCAAACGCAGCTCCTCACTGCTGCTGCTCTCACCCTCAGGAGCTCTGCACCATGCTGGATTCAGTGGGCAGCTCCTCTGTGGTGCCAAAAGTCCTTGCAGCACTAGAAGGAAGAAGAGGGAAGACAGTTCCTCTCATTTATAGTCACCAACATGCATTTCTTGTTAATCAGAACCAAATCAGCAGTCAGTCATTGAGATTCTAAGTCCAACATCTGCCCAGAGAGAGGACTGCCACTCCTTCATCCTTCCCCCCCGGGTGGCACCAGAACAAGCCTTGTACCAGCGTAGGCCTCACAGGACTGCACTGCTCAGCGAACGAAGAGCTCATCCAGACCATATTCTGGAGGACTGGTGGGTTTTGTTTTCACCTGCTTGTAACACGGGGTCAGATTTGAGGCCTGGCAGCATTTGGGAGCATTGCTTTAAACAATATGGTGACGAACCCATGAGTTTTTATTGACTGCAGGATAATATAAATCAGCTATTGAAAACCTGTATCATTAGCGCTATTGGTCTCCAGCGGTAGATGGCTGCAGTAATGGATTGGCCTCTCCATCTCATCCTCCCACTGGAAAGCAACATATACGGGACCGATCAATAACCTGATCTAAGTTACTCGTAGACGTGGCAGGTGCAAATATCTCCCTTTCTCAAAGGTTTTGAAGACTGGACATTTTTGCAAAGTTTAGGCCAGGCAACAAATTGCTTTGGATAAATTGTCATTACGGCAGAGAAGTGCATAACCAGGTCCACCCACGTCGTTACAAGAAGGCAAAACATGAATAGACAGGAAATAACATTATATGCATGTATTATTTTGCAGGGTCAATAGCTCAAGATGTGCCTTTGCAACAGGATAAACTGCCATTTGAAAATAATTTTCTGTAATATTCCTGTTGTCGGAGAGCCTCTGTTTGACAGGAAGTAACTGGATTATTTCATTGTGGGGTTTGCCACTAAATTCTGCAGCTGAAATACTAAAATACCTTCAAAATCAATACAAAAATCCACTGCCATTACTAGTGTCAGGATTTCAGCCTATTGTGTCACAACATATCACCCACTTAATTTAGTGCTGACAAATCCAAAGTCAATGGAAACCCTACAAGTCACAGCCTTGTTTCCCCACAGATCAGTGGAGAGGCCAGAGAGGTCTTTAAGGGCCTCCCCTCTATAAAGCTGGCATCACTTTCACTCCATCGGTATGATTAAAGCCTGTGTACGTGTGGCTTCCCCTTAGCCCACTCTGTCCCTTGCATGCACACAGAGGGATCTATTCCAGAATAAAGCAGGCCAGAGGGGAGCTGGAGCAGTTATTTCACAGTTCCTGTGTTACAGCCTCCAAGGATGTCTATGGACGCACAAAGAAGCAGACACTCTTTGAGTCCTGGCTGTACACAGAGTCCTTGCTGTGGCACCGACACCAAGGCAGTCCTTTCGGGGGGGAACAAACACTAGCCAGGGTTCTCCAAAAGGTGAGCTGTCACCTTCTGAAAGCCCTTTGTGGCAAGCTGACTGTGGACTCTACTGAGAACTTCACAGGGACATCATATTTCTTTGAGCTGACCTTCTTAGAAAACACTGCACCCCAAATTCCTGGAAAGCCTTGCACCCTAGAACAAACACCCTTTTCAACAAGTCGTTGCTGTACAACACTTACACTGCATGGCCCACGTGGCGCTAACGCCTACTTTCTTCAGCAAGTTCAGTGGCATCCAAAGTGATGCCATGGAAATGACTTTTTATGATCTCATTTTGCGTTGACTTCTGTGGCACAAGAGCAGAGACAACCTTTCAGAAGAGGAAGAATAATGTAGTAACTGGGTTCAGGTAGCCACAACCACAAAGCAGAGGTGAAGGCTGAAGACAGAGGAGAACAAAACATCATGCCAACACGCTTTATTTTCTATTTGCCTGATGGCCCCAGGCAAGTACTGTGAACCTCCTTGTCTTTGCAGCAGGGCAGACACGCTGCACCCCACCATGGAAGAAGCTGGGAGAGCAGAGCAACAGAGCAGCCAGCGCCTTGGTGAGGCCACGGACCCTCTGGAGCACGGGACCTGTGCAGAAGCCTGGCGAGTGTGGCACCACCATAGCTCCCAGCAGGGCAGCTCACCACTGCAGCTTCCTCGGCACTGGGCAACACGGTGAGGGATCCAAGCTTCCACACTCAGCCCACCACTGTCCCAGCTGGAAAAGCTGGCCTCTGACCCGCTCCAGTCCCAGGGCTGCTGCCTGAACCCTTGTGTTTGGAAGAAATAAATGGATCCCTCTGGCAATCAAGAGATCCCTTTTTATGGGGGCAGGATCATGGATTACCATTCTGTGTAGTCCTCTGCTGCTCTCCTCTCCTCCCCTCCTCACCTTTTTTTTTCTTTTTTTTTTTTTTTAACAAATAAAAACACACCAGAAGAGCTCAGTGTCTTCTTTCAAAACTTCTCTGTTTCACTGACTTGTTCCAACCTCCATCACAGCTCTTTCCTTGTCAGCAACTGTACCACAGCACTATACCTTTGCCCACGCACAAATGCACTGGTTGAAGGTATGAACTGGAACCTCTTAGTTAAAGGAACAAGCAGGCATCCCAGAGACTGACACAGCTGCTATTTGCATGTAAAAGGGGAAAAAAAGGTGCATGACTGAACCCAAATTAGCATGAGCAAAGCCTCCCACTGCATTTGCAAACTACAGCTTGCACAGTGGTGCTAATAGAGGTGCACACTTTCCTCACAAAGGAAGATTTCCACCTCAGTTATAAGGAAACTTGGCTAACGGTGGTTCACAGAATCTAGCATCACATGAACTTTTAAATCCCTGTTTTCCTAGAATTTACAGAGTGCTAGAAAAAGAGAAACACAGTGGATGCAGGCTGACTGACTATGTCCAGGTTTAATTTCACCTCCACTAGCAGCTTGATTCCTGAAGCTGGAAACCTCAGCAAGATCTGTATTTTCTGAGACCTCCCTCACTTCTGCACCCCCAAATTCCTGAATGTTCAGAAATGCTCACAGTATTTGGTAAAAATACATCCGAAACCAAAAATTAAAATAAGCGGGGCAAATGCAGATCTAATGCCCCATGTCTCAGTTCCATCTTTTCAGAAATGAGGACCGTTAACCTCTTTTCCACCATCATCTCTTTCAAAAGGATGCTGTGGGGATTCACTTCTGTCTGCAAAGTCTTGCTTAAGACACACACTTCATGAAGTGTAAGATTTTTAACACAATCTTTGTGTCTTTCTCTGTGGCTAGGTACGCACACACCTAAGCGTCCACTCCTGTGCACATACCTGCTGAGTCCTAAAAAGAGGGCTAGATGTCCCAGTAGACTATTTCAGCAGCGCATCGTATTAAGAACTGTACCCCAAACCAAACTGCATTTTGAGGTCTTGTTGCAGAGAAGTTATAGACTCTTTATCATCACACTTTGATGGAAGCTGTTGGAACAATTCAGTGCCTCCGCTATTTCCGCGGTAGGTTTAGCTCATCCGAGAGACTAGAAAGAACAGTAAATGCAGACGTTAATGGTAATAAAAATCAAAGCTAAGCCCTACATGAAGAGAAACAAATTCCAAAATGAAAAATTCGATTACACAGTACCTGTCTCCTGTCTTGACTTCCCCATTGTATGTAGAAATTAACCCTGTCATTAAGTACTTTGATCAGACTGCACATAAACAGCTTATAACAGCATGAAATCTACCACAGCAAGCAGGCAAATGAACAAGGGGAGAAATACTGACATTTGGGGCTGCTGTCAGACATCAAGTGCTCCTACTCCCTCAGGGCCAAACTGCTAGAGTAAATGGGGTTACTCCAAGGATTAATTGCTCCCTCCTGGTTTGCACTACTTCCAGAAAGTTTCAGTAATAATACCTAAGAGGGTATCGTTTGGAGATCAGTAGCATCATTTTAAGATCTCAGAGAGAATTTTCAGTTGGGCCGTTGCAACTGCTTTTAGGCTAAAATTTGGTATGGAAATTTCCAGCCCGTGATTGAGCCGAAGCAGAACCCCCCTTTCTAAAGCGTTCTGAGGTCAAAAGTGGCAAAGGAGTATGTAAGTAGGAATAGTTATTATAATCTATCTACTTAGAACAAGGCACCAGAGGAGAGGTGCCTGTGGCAAAACGGGTCCAGGTTTGCATTGCTCAGAAATGAGGTATGGCACCATTTCACATACTTCAGCTCCAAACACTTGCCATGGAAATTTGGAGAATGTCCATGCACTAATACATAGGACAAGCAGTATTTCCAGGCAACTGAGAGGGGCTTGTTTCTGGTTTGTTTGTCAGGACTTTGGAGCACAAGTTGCTTTCTTCTGGGATGCATTTAATGCAATGTAACTTTACTTACTTGCGATACTATGTAAGTTTCTTGCATATATAGATTGCTACACAATCAGAGGTGGTCAGGCCGACAGGGTCTCTTCCCAGCTCTGCCACTGGCCTTCCATGAGTCTCTTGCCATCTCTGAGCTCTGTTTTCAAGCAGCTATGTTTCCTTTTGGCTCTTCCCACCTCTTTGCTCAGCAGACCCTCAACAGGAGACGACTGAGGGTGGCCAGGTACAGCATCGTCCCCTGAGTATCGCCTGGAGACACTGCATTTTGTTTAGAAAATACAGCTCAGGTGCCTGCTCCTCTCTGCTCTCCTAGGTGAGCTGCGATGGGGTTTCTGGTGATTTGTCGAGTACAGCAGGCACAGACTTAAGGGAGAAAACCTGACCCAAGAGAGGCAAAGGCAGTTTCCCACTGAGTTCAAGATGGCCAAGATTTTCCCTTTAACATCCTAATAAAAGCTTGGAAAAACACCAAGCACCTCACAGATTATTTGTTTCTGTATGCATTGCTAAATGTACTGCTGAACAGACATTTTATTATTCCTAAAGGCATTAAAGTACAGTATTTCCTCTGCTTCTCACAACCCGTTCTTTTATCCCATTGCTACAATCAGCTCCAGGATGTTATAGCAAGACATTGTTCAAAACAGCTATCACCACAATTCAGACAAACTCAGCCCTAGATCAAAACAGCTCAGCCAAAACATCACAGGCACTGTCGAGCTTCCCAGCATAATGCTTTCAAGTTATAAAACTGTATAGTCGTTCATACTCACATCCCGTGTACCACTTGTGTGCCCACAAAACCAGTCCCTTTCCAGATCCACAAATACTCTGGCACTCCTTTCATGTAAAGGATGCAACCGTGCCACACCAGTATGGATATCGAGCAGGCAAACACTACTGTAGATTTGGGTAGGCCTGGAGGCTTTGACCTCGGCTGCAGAGGGGATGGGCACTTTGAGGTAAAGGTGTGTAAAGGTGAGAGCACGAGCAGTCACTCACCAGCCAGGCAGAGATCAGAAGGCTCGTGGGTGATGGGCAGCAGGGAGGAAGGCGCTCACAGAAGGCAGCATGCAGAAGATCGAGTTAGTCGGAGGCAGCACTTTTACATCCGACCCTAAGAAACCGGACCAAGCTCCTTCAGCACGTGTAGTCCCTAGTAATAAAGCAAATCACACGTTTCTTTTGAATTTGCAATTCGTGTTCCAATTAATTTACTGAAGTACTGTTGGGTATTTTGCCTACACTGAAAGTTGCAGTAAGGGTGTACCTGAAATCTCTAGCAAACCTAGAAGCGCCCAACAATCCAGGCTGCAAATGCACATTACCTATACCAACTACCATATTATTATCATTTGACACTTTTACAATGCGTTAGTTTCCCTTCTAAAAATAATTCCCTATTAATAGCAATTTTATATAACTAGCAGCATGCCAGGGATTTCTCAGAGATCCCATCCCTGAAGAATCCCTGGATTCAGCAAGGTAATCAAATCTTCCTGCAAAGTCTTCCAGTGATTACTCGCTTTCATTCACCCCTTCAGTGCTCTAGAATTTGCTCTTGCTCTTACCAAACCAAATCCAGCCTTCCCAGTGAACCGCAGTACGCAGAGCAGATTAAGGGCTCCGGTCTTGACCGAGCAAGACATTTTAAAGCATGTCCTACCTGTAAGTGAACGTCTTGCTTCAGTAATCAGTGGCATCACCTAAATGTACGGTCAAGCACGTTGTTAAATGCCTCTCTAGAGCTGGTGCAATAAACTGGGAAAACTCCCTGGCACAGCTTTGGAGCTGCTCTAGAATAACTCACAAGTAACGTACGTTGGCACTGAAACTTATCAGTGAGGGAAAGCATAAACAGGAGGAGCAGAAGCAGCTACAGTGGCACTGATTTTCAAAACACACTTAACGGCTGTTGGGAGGCAAGGCTCGAGCCTTGTTTTAGATTTCAAACAGCCTGGGAAGGAAGGCAGCTGCTCAGGGAGCCCGATGGGTCACAGAGGGTATGTGAAGAAGCTGGCCTACCTAAACAACTTTCAGGGGATGGTACAAATTGTAGTTAAGATAAAGTTTTATTAAAGGTTTGTTTTAACTAAAACTTTGTTCCTGCTATTAAACTGGATTTAAAGCAGTGTAGCAACTTTATTCCATTAGTAACAGATCCCAGGCAAGGAGAACAGCGTGCATCCAAATGCAGCAGGATCTGCAGAGGAAAGAATTACAGGATGGCCATCCCCTGCAGGAGGTCAGGCCTGGGGCCAGAGTCTCGCAGACACAACCAGGACACTCAGCACCTGCAGCTGCCATTGAAGCTATTGGGAATTGCTGGTACTCAGCACAGCTGAGCCTTTGGCCCTAGGAGAAGGATTTATGCTATACCGTGAGCTCCTTAATTACAGCTGGAGTCCACCACAGAAGCACACCCTTGAAGGGTCCTTAAGTTTTCGGTCCTCCCCTTGGAGTACATGTACACCTACGGGCTTCCCTGTATAAGTCGATGCATGAACCCCAGCAGCACATACGAGAAGTTGTATCTTGGTACAACCCCTGTTCCTATCAGGGAAAGCCTCTCCAGAAAGCTTCAGATTAAACTCAGGTCATATGTCAGGAGAACATCCCTTTGATTGGTCCAAGCCTTCCTGACAGCAGGATTGGGCGGGTGGCTGGAAGAACACGGGCCTATTGAAAAGCATGCTAAATGCAACTGCCTTCAGGAGGCGATAAATGTCAGGAAAGCAGCACGAAAAGCATTTCCAGACCTGAGTCAGAGAATGAAAGTGTGAAGGTCCTTATTACAAGGTCTGTCTCTCTTTCATAGCTGCAGGTCTCAGAGGTGCTGCAGGTCTCAGAGGTGCTGTAGGTAAAGAGCACGAGTCATAGATTTCTACAACATCCCTCTCCAGCAGTCTTTATCCTATCACTCTGCCGTTGCTCCTCTGCTAAACAGCCAGAAGGTCACAGAGAAGTACTTCTTCCCCATTTTGTCTACAACTTTAACTACTACCCTTAAACACTACCACTTTCAGAGGCCTGTCCCTGTTGCAGAAGTTTTCGCTTCTTCATGAAAAGCATCATGGTGCACTTGCCAACACTGCTTCCGTTCAGAGCCATCTCTGCTGAGGTGCCTACTCAGAAATGCAGGGATCCTTTGGAAACAGGGTCTGGTTGCCCTCTCATTTTCCCTGCAGTCTGTATTCGCATTCAGACTCTGTAACTTCTGATGGCTGGCCAGGAGGAGCTGATGCGTGGCGTGCACAGGTTTCTTAACAAAGTAAGATAGTCTTTTGAAAGTCTCTCCCCGTTATCTTTTGCTCCAAAGAGACTTCATTGCTAGTAGCCCATGGTAGATCTCCAGTGATTGTAAATGGCCAGTGCTCTGTTGAATTTCTTGGACTGGTAGTTATGTACAACACTCAAAGATCGCCCACACAATCCAAGCCGCTGCTTTGCATATTGTGCACTCTCTTCCTCAATGGATTACGTATCATGACTTAAGAGAACAGAGTCCATAAGAATTCATGTGGTTTTAAACCGGGCGTCTTGGCTTCCAAGGTGTAAAAATGATTTGTGGCTTGAGCACTTAGTTCTCAAGTAAACAGCCTCAAGAGGCCATGGAAGGTGAAAACCAGAAATTGATATTCTTTTCTGGGGATTGGGATAAGAAAGGGCTGTGCCTCTAGAAAGGACTCACTTGACAACATTCTTCCGTCATTTCCAGCTGTAGTAACGAGCTGAACACTCTTAAAAGGACAGGTCTTGAAATCCTCTCGGACTACTTGTGAAGCAGCTATTAATAAGCTGTATCAAATTACTGCCTGTGGGTTTTGTCACGAAGTGCATGTGTTTCCCATAATCACAGACTCAAGGGGAATAATGGCAGTAACACACCGAAGTGTCAAAGATCACAGTGGAACAATTACTGTTGGCTGCCAACAGCCTCGACTGAGTCAGTGAGCCGACAGCACAAGCCTCTTCTCTCTGGCCATTGCCACCAGCAGCACCATTTCCTACAGAACATCACTTTATGTAGCAGACAACTCTCTTCTCATCTGCCATTTAAATCCAGCCTAAGTGAATCACTTAGAAAGAGCAGCTGCACATGCCATGACCAAAGCGGTCACTTTGATGAGGTTTTCTGTTGGAGTCTGGATGTCCCATCACTACCTCTGAACAGACTGTTTCCCAGCAGAGGGGGAGATTATTTTTGCTTTCAGGTAGCAGCCACAAGGCTGGTGGTATCAGAGGAACAACTGCCCAGATTATACTGTAGTATATCAAATGGTTAACTCCTGCACAGGAGAGATGCACAGCTCCACCCTTCCCTGCTTCATTGAAATAGCTCTTCAGAAGGCACCAGGTGAACAAACTACTTCACCTTTGAAAATACCTTCTTTCTTGGGGGAGTCAGGGGAATGTTTTTCAAGCAGCTGGTGGAAGAGAGGTGTTCATGATTTTCTTAGGAAATATGTGAAAACTAATCAAACGGGTCCAGGAACAGCAGACAGGTTCCTTACTCATCTGTGTCCAAAGGCTGGATTGCTTGGTATGCCAGAGGCAGCTACTATAAGCAGTAGTGTAGGAACAGCTCATTCTGGAGGTCATCTCTAGGCACATGGAAGAGAAGGTTATCAGGAGTAGTCAGCATGGATTTACCAAGGGGA
>JAAGNO010015537.1:28087-49356 GCA_033439905.1 Ceryle rudis
GAGGTTCCACCTTAACATGAGGAGGAACTTCTTTACTGTAAGGGTCACAGAGCGCTGGAACGGGCTCCCCAGAGAGGCTGCGGAGTCTCCTTCTCTGGAGATTTTCAAACCCCGCCTGGATGTGTTCCTGTGTGACCTGTGCTGGATTATATGGTCCTGCTCTGGACTCGAAGATCTCCAGAGTCCCTTCCAACCCCTGACACCCCATGATACCTGTGATTCCCTGCAAAGGGAGACCCACCTCACACTGCAGCACTGGGCCGAAAGGAAGGCACAAGGCACTTTCATATGGACGAAGGTAGGGATGGCATTCCCATCCTTCCTTTTAATGCCAATATGCAAACCCCAGCTACCTGTGAGAAGATTAGACCTTATCTAATAGGCCACTTCCTCCTGACAGCTAGGCTTCCATTGTACAGCCAGCACATCAAATGAGATTTCAATGTGGGCAAGCAGGAGGCCAGACCCAAGTCTAGAAGTAAGGGGGTTTATTTCTTACTGACCAGCTTGATAGCAGAAGTGCCATGGTCATTCTTTCTAATTTCAGGGACCTTTTAAATAAAGTTCCACTCCAGAAGCCAAGCATGAAAGGAGAAGAATGAAAACTCTTTGATAGATAAGATATTACAAGAGACTGTCAGAAGCTTGGTAGGAGAATGAAATAACACTCTGGATACTGTCATTGAAAACAATAATGAAAGAGTACACCATTTTCTTAACTGAAGTACCATCAAATCTATGTTACTGCCACACAACATATTTTTCCTCCAAAGGTGCCAATTTCAAGCTATGACTATTGATCTCTATCTAACACTCAAAATTAACTGCACTACTGAGGAAAAGTGGCACCAAATCGTTTGAGAACATCAAACAGTAAAAAGCCAATGGGGTCAAATCAAGGTCAGAATTTGATGAGTAGGGTGTCAGAAATTTAATCCATTTTGTCTAAGATAATGTATAGAGCCAGCACTGGTTTGGCTGGGGTTTTTTTTTTTGGTTTTTTTTTTCCTTTCTTTTCTGTAATTTTTAAAGCCAGCTTCTCTCAAAAATATCACAAAACCAGACCTCAACCTTTTTTTTGGTGAACTTTTTTTCCATGACTGGAGAGAGAAAAGATTAAACGGACTGAAACACAGATGGCAATTATGCCTCTGTTTATTTCCTAATGAGTCACAAGATTATTTTTTGCCTTCTGCCACATCATTTCAGAATACAAGAAAACCTTATCTTGAAGGAGACTTGAGGAGACAAAATAACACTGTTGAAAGTTCCAGTCCAGTAAGATACTTAAGTGCATTTCAAAAAAGCCCAAACCTTTAACCACAAGTGAAGTCCCATTCACTTAAACTCAACTTCAGAAATGATGGATAAATCTGTTCCACCGGCTGACGAACGGGGTGGCTACTGAATTCATTAGCAGTCTCAAAGCAAAATATTCAACAGCTCTCATAGTGACATGTTACATTTCCATCTCAGCATTTGGAGAAAATGAAGTCCAGAACTACAGCTAGAAAAGGCTTCACCTCTCCCCCCCCACCAGAGCCTGCGATGCCCACAGCCTCTAACCCCCTCCCGTTTGTGTCCATATTCCCCACTGACTGTCCAGGACATCCCCCAGCCTCAGAGGCTTGACGGAACTCACATCCAGACTGAAACCCACACCCCGAAAGCCTGACTGCCTTCCTCACCAAAGGCTGTGCAGCTAAGAGCACACGCACCCAGTGCAGACTGGGCTCTCAAAACCTGCCCGTGGCCACTTTCTTTTAAAACCCAGGCTCAGTGACTGATCTGATAGTGGCAACACCATCTGCTTCTTATATCACAGTCTAGTCATTAGAATGCTCTTGAAAGGAAGCAGAAGATATGTATTTATCAGTTCAAACCCATGTCCCTCACCTTCTCAGAAGGTGCCTTAACCACAAGGCTTTGGATAGGGAACTCCCCTATTATCCTACAGAAATCATGCAACAAAAATTCAGG
Source organism: Ceryle rudis (assembly GCA_033439905.1). Taxonomy (NCBI): domain Eukaryota; kingdom Metazoa; phylum Chordata; class Aves; order Coraciiformes; family Cerylidae; genus Ceryle; species Ceryle rudis. The sequence continues at coordinate 30,068 of JAAGNO010015537.1, forward strand.
CTTTGACTGTAAAAAGGGCTGAATCTTCAGCCCAGCGATTAGGACATGTGGCTGGGAGAGATGAATTCTTTATGAGAGGACTTTTCATATGTTTTAGGCAGTAATGTGTGGTGGATAGTATGAATTTGGGTCTTGTCAGGAAGAGTCTGAGTGTGACCTCCCACCTCCTGCCAGAACCTACAATATGCAAAAAAAGATCCATTTTAAAAGGAGAGAAAGACATACGCTCCTCTCTGAAACAGTGGTACCTCCATGCTGGAACACACTTGCTTTCTGCAGCAGTAGGTAAAGACACCTCTACTCAGGAGATGGATGGTGCTTCACAAACACCCACGTCCTCAGGATACTTCTGTTTCTGGGCACTTCTCCGTTCCTGCAGGCACTGAGGAACCTCAGGCTTGTCTACCCAAAGGAACTTCAAGGACGCACACAAAACTGTTGTGGTGGAGATAGGGCACAGTTAGGCTGAATAGTTTGTTACCTAAAAATGCTTCTGACAGATGGCAGGGCTGTTCTGGAACACTGTGAAGATAACAGATTTGGGGACAGGGTGCTGAAGAGAACTGATTTTAGGGAAAAATTGGATTTTTATTAAACTGACCTTTTTCACTCCCAGTGACTGCTTTACATAAAAAAAAAAAAATTGCAAAGGAATTTCCAAAATTTGATAATATGGATTCCCATGGCCAAGGTGCACCATTGCCAGATATTCCCATGTTGTATCACAACACCACAAGATGACAGAAAACACACGCAGTCACACTAAAAAAAGGTCTGAGTTTAAGGAATAAGTCATTTGCCCTGAAGACTTGCAAGTTCCTGAGTCTAATGTGGAAAACAGACACTTCTACCTTGCTTTTCCCCACCCCCCAACAAATGTCCTGTTTTCCACAAGAAATAAAACATTCCCAATCCATTTAAATTACCAAGGCATTTTCAGGCTAGATTCCCAAAGAAATGAGGCTTAGTTGTTGGCACTAAGTGTACATTTATCTGTCCAATGGTCAGTTCTGTGTCCCTTCCCTTCCTGTCTCCTCAACGCCTTCAGAAACTACCCGACAGACAGGGAAGGGGGAAGGAGCTGCGAGTGCTGGGTGGAAAGAGTAGATAAAAAAAAATCCTTAGTTCTGTTTTGATACTTTGCAACCACAGTACAGATCTACATAGCAGAGCAACAAGTGTCTGAGGTTTGAGAGGAAACGCTGCCAAAAGACGGTGTTTCTTTTCCTTTAAAAAAAAGAAGAAAAAGAGTTCAAACAGTTTATTACTAGGTGTTGTATCATATCTGAAACTTTCAGTTTCAGTACTTACTTATGTGACATATATACCAAGTGGAGAAGGATCTTACTAAAACCTTCCAGGATGAAAACCTTCACGCTAGCCGGTCTAGACATTTGCTACCAAATACAAAAGTGGGATTAGACGGTGCTGCTATTCTGACTCACATGAACAACAACAGAAAAATAATTAAAATAAAACCAACCTCTTGAACACAAACCAGGTAAACGTTAGCTAAAGATAAGCTTAGTCTGAGATGGTTAAATGCTACAATATAGCTTATTGAGGTAAATAATTTCAAAATTCCAAACACTTTTAAAAATGTATTTAAAGCATGTATTAAAGTATATATTTGTTTCTCTTATAATTGTGTAGAAACTCTTTTTTAAGAGCCTAATTTAGCTTTCTAAATGAGAACGGAAACCGGTCTCATTGACTTCAACCTGGTAGTTAGTTTTCTGCCTATCTAGCTAAGAGCTTACTGAATTTTCAGAGTCTGCTTAATCCCTTAGTTTACTTTAGACTCCTTTTCTAAAAAGTTTCACTTCAGTGAGATGAAAATCACTGATTTCTGACACTTTACTGCAGAACTAGGAAAAAGGATCACGGGGGACGTGGCACAGCCTTAGGGAGACACTTGAGCTAAATTATACACATCTGTCTGCCCCAGAGAAGGTTTCCTATTTGCTTTGGAATGGGCTTTTAATATACATTTCTTTTTTTTTTTCCCCAATTCCTGGTAATTCTCCTGGCTTAGTTTCGACAGACATATTCCACAGAAGAGGTAAAGGTTACTGGTGTATTAATATTACTTCTGTAAGATGCTGTATATTTTCAATTAGGCTCACTCCCACAACCATTTCCATATCTAGCCACTTGCTCTTCTTATTTCTTGATAAGTGATGGCCCCTATCAGGAAGTCGGGGGCGAGTCTGTTCCTGCTTTGAGTAAACAGCCTAAAGGTCACTTAGATGTTGGCTTTGACACTCTTGGTTCAATAAGCCACCCACCATGGCTGTCGCCAGTAAGCTGAAGTTATGGAAAAATAACCTTTCAGGGGTCCCGTTGTCTCTTCAACAGAACAACCCACCAGTGGGCACTTAATGGTAGAATGAGGAAAATCCTATCAAATTCCTTTCACAGACACCTGACGGAGGGATTTGCTCTGAGGTCAGGATCCAAGTGCTGTAGGTCTTCCATGGCTATGGGAAAGTCATTGAGTTAATGGGGTTTTTGAGTCCCAGTGCTTCCATATGGGTGTCATGGTTCTCCTAGCCAGTGCTCAAGGACATTTCTAATGAGAAAATAGTAGAAAATAAAGTGTCAGAAGACATCCCAGCTGCAGGCACATAACTGACTTTTGCAGGCATGGCTATGTACACTAGAATGTGAAGGGGTAAAACCCATAGCTGACACCGGACACCCCCTTTGGGAGCCCACCAGCATAGCTGTTCCACACCACCAGCCCCCAAACTAGACTTCTATAAGCATTGTTTCCTTCTGCTCCTCCAAGATTAATCATTAGGAGGCACAGCTTTGCTGAAATAGAGGCACCTACTGCTGGAGTGTGTTGCCAGTACACACCACCAGCATGCCTCCATCAGTAAAAGGTCGTTACACTACTGGCATGCCTGGCCACCTTCTCCCACACACCTCTTCAGCATGAGAGCAGGAAGAACCCAGCAGACAGGTCTAAAGATACTATCGTCCTGCAGAAAAGGAGAAGAGTTGCACGACCAGGTCTCAGATCCAGAGCAAAGGCCAAAGCACCCACAGGGCTGATACAGCAAATACGCCTTGGATTGACCCCTCCACAGATTGAGCTATGCATATCCCATGAGGGATACCACCACACGAGGCAGAATCCTAAGTTCATTACAGAATGACCACTAAAGTCCTTTCAGGAATCTTCCCATAAGCAAGGGCCATTTTCTTCTCAAAATCAGGTACTTCAGGCTCCTAGGCTCTGCTCTCATGTGAGGCATCTGAAGAGAAGTATTTCAAAGGTGAAGGAAAAGACAACTCTCACTGAAGTGGCATGTAAAACGTTACTGTGGATTTAGGCCCCTACGATGCTATTCGGATACTGACTGGTGCTTCATCTCTCTCCCCTCGCACCAGTGAGCGAGCAACTTGGTGGCAAGGCATCTCAGACACTCCTCATCCTCCCCAGCCTGAACAGAGTACCGCCAGTAACCGAGGTCTGCTGGGGCTTGCGGTGTCAAATCGTACACCCTGCTGGAAAGCACAGCACAGCCCAAGCCTCCTTGTCCAGCTAGAGAGATAGGTCTGAGTCTCTCCAGTACAACAGTGTTGACTGTTAGTAAAAAAGGGATTTACCAATGTTGGGGGTACAGGCTGTGCTGCTAAACTACCTCCACTCGTCTGTTAAGAGAGGTACATGCTAGTATATACGTGTTCTTAAATTCTGACACAAAGTGAACCTTGTATCATCTTTGTCTCACCTCTGCGTAGCCAAAAAAAAAACCCTGAAGAACAGTTAGGGGAAGACAATAAAACTCTATTTATTCCCCAAAGACACTGCTGTCTTTTCAGAGTCAGACACTAAAGCTACTGCATCCACAAGCCCCTTTTGCTTCAAGACACACGAACAACAGCAGCTATCCTGTTATTCTTTCCCACCATGCTTTGTGGGATTCAGCTGTAGGCACTGTGACCTCTGGCGCTTCCCTCACATCCATCATGGGCTGCTCTGCTGCCCCTAGAGATGACATTTCTGGTTCTTAGAAGTCATTGCTAGCACAATTCACTCGGAGTGGCATTATCGTGCAGGTGCTAATAGATAACATGTACTGAGGACGCATCCCCTTGCTCTTTTTCCCTCCACTCCACAGCAAACAGAGGTCAAGGCTTCAGTCCTCTGCAAAAGCAGTCAAGCCCAACTTCCACAGAGCTCTATACGGTATTGTATAGGCACACTCATAGCTTGTTTTCTCCAGACACGGGGCTTCATTTTCTAGTACATAATTTTCACTTTGCACTAAACAGACACCAGAGTGTGAAAACTCCTTTTTTTGGGGTTTGACATTATCGTACATACAAGAAAACCATCTGCAGCTTTCAGCGTCAGCTTTTGCTCCAAGTTGGGATCTTTCAGTTACTTTTCCCAACACGTTTTCCAGCCCAGGCACTAGAAGTCAGTCCACTCCCTACTCCAGCTGCTCTCCTCCTCTGTAAGCAATGTCTGCTTTCTAGTCACTAAACAGCACCTGAGCAGAGTGCTTACAACCCCATATCACAAAGTAGGCTCCAGAAATCCAGTACGTACTCAAAAAGGGACGTGCATCACAGCTGCAGAGCCCCAGCACCGCTCACTCATGAAGGGTAGAACAGCATGGGTGGGACTTCACTGCAGTCCGATAGCAGAACCTGTCATATCTTTCTAGTTAAGGGAATCTGGGTAAAGAAAACACAAGCTGTATTTAAGCAATAACCTCTGGGAATATCTAGCAACAGCTGTTCTGAGGAAGATGCTGCGCCTCTGGCTTACCCTCTCCAGTCAACAACTTCCAGGCTGACAGATAAAATAGCCAAATTAAAAGGAATAATTGCTATTCTCAACAGTAAAATACAAAAATGTGGGGCTTTTAATGTACCTTTTAACATGCTGCAAAGTTAAACATGGCTTGCATGTTACCATGGATATAATTCCATGTTTATAAGACTGGTCTTTCCTGGCAGCTAAATGCCTGCACGGGAACAAATAGCAGAGCAGCATTTTGTTTGGCATTTTGCTCTGTTTATGATAACAGCTAACTACTTTTTCTATTAACAAGCTTTTGATTTTACTGGAGTTTCTCTAGGAACAGAGTTCATCTCATCGGCATTAAACACATTACAACTGATCCTCTAGTTTGTGTGAGCAGAGCCCTGAACTCAGTGGTACCAGGGTCCAGGTTCCAGTTTCCAAACCACGTTCCAGGTTCCAAACGATGAGTACCAGGGCCATAGGCTCAAGTCCTAGCATGTTTACATATCTGCCATGGCTGATAGCAGACACTACACAGTACATGAAAACATGCTTCATCTCTGCCTGATAAAGAGTCCACTCCAAGCCCAGAGTGCAGGGCTTGAACTAGAACTCACTTTAATTCAGAGTAAAAGCATGATAAATTCTGATGAAACTCAGGCAGTGAAATCATGTTTTCATTTGAGGAGAGGGGCAGTTTTATTCCCCAGGGTCCCAGGAAAAAAAAAAATCTGCAAAATGGAATCGATACATCGATTCACATCGACTTGAAATCTGCTGCTGTCAAGCAGAAAGGCAAATTCAGACAGGCAGGAAGGTGTTGCCAGTTTAGAACACTGTGTCTAAATGCTTCCTTCACATCCACACCTAATCACATCCACACCTAACTACTCGTGCCTACAGCTATTTCAAAAACCGCATGCGTACTCCTAGCCCTACTGAACTGCTTCTGTGGACAACACTTCATCCCTCGGTGCATAAGCCCAGAAATAGCTTTTGGCTGCTGGTTGGTAACGTGTAGGATTATAACAACTCAACCGTTATTGCTAGAAGATCTGAAAATAAGATGTAATTGCACAGACAAAGCTAGGGATTACACCAGATCACGCCCCTCAAAATCACGCAGCCGGAGTGTTTACCTGGGTCTGTGTGTTGCTGTCATGAAAAGTTCAGTACCTATTTCAGTATCAAAGATACACATCAGTCAAACTTGACTTCAGCTTTTGAAGTGGGTGGAAAGCAACACCACCCCTTTTCCTGTACTGAAGTCTGCAACAACATTGCATTTTACTCACAAACAGATCTGTAGTTCTGTTGTATTCTGACTTTTAAAAAAATAATCTCATTGGACAGACATCACCATCAAGTTTCTCCACTCTGCGGAGTGTCTTCACAGCCCTCCCACGTTGTGAAAATGACTCAGACAAAACTACTAAATTTAGGGCGTTGGTATTCTATGTGTTACGCTGGTGTTCATACAAGTAATGCCTTAAACAGTAGAAGTCTGAATTAAGCATTCAGGCATCTTTTCTGTGCTGCATCTGCCACCGAAACAGAACGGCGATGAAGGTGGGCTGAGGAGGAGGTTATTTGGATCGTGATTCGGGTTGTGTTTTGGCTAGAGCTAACTGTGAATTTCAATGAGGTTTGCATGTACTTTTAGAAGTATCTATTGACCTGATATCATGATGTTTGATCTTAAGTGATGAGATCATGCAAGATTAGCTGCCCTTGGGAGATTCCCTTCATCTCAGGCAAGAGACTGCAGGCTTTGACTCACAAATGGGGATGATTTCTCTTGGGATGACTAGACCAATTCCCACTTCTCAGCATCCAACTGGCCCATCTCTCTGAGGTTCCTCTTCTGCAAAGATAGCTCATGAAGCAGCTCCTGAACTGCCGGTTCCAAAGCCATGCAGTAAATTACATCAGTACTTTTGTAATTCAATATAAGAGTACATAGGAATATTGCAATTTTATAATTTGCAAATCACCCCCTGCTTCACGAGCAAGAGCCAGCCCTGTAGCAAGGGCAAGGTACTCTGGAAGAAAGCAGTGGTGGCCAAGTAAAGGCAAGAAGTTCTACAGCTATCACTCACAAGCCAGACCCCTGCAGAGAGATTGGCTGTGTGGTCACCCCTCAGAAAAAGGGGTGACCCTTACGGCAAGTCCCTGGCCATAAGGGTAGCAGAAGAAGCAATGTGAGGGATAGGATGAGAAGGAGAAAGGGAGAAAGAGGAGTGCCAAAGCACCTTCTCAGTTAGGGCAGTCTTTCCTCTCTGCTCGCCTAAAATCATCAACAAATCGGTGTGAGATCAAAGTCAGGTCAGAGCCAGGCTGAGACCACACTCTCCTTCAGGCTGACCACACCACCTGCTGAAGCCAGCATCAGTTTTGTGGGGGTATCTCAGGAAAGGACACGGAAGCAATTATTCATCTCTTCATGAACTCCGGCATCTATTCGTGAACTTTGGCTCTTTATCTGTTTGCCGTGTGTCTCCAGAAGGGCATGCTTTTCTTAAATATTTTTATTTTTAGAAACTGCTGAATAATCTTTACAAATATAGTTTGTGATCTGTTACCCAACTGAAACCATGCAATTGCTAGGAGTATTCTGAGCTGTTTACATTACGCATTTCCATCATATGCCCTTCCTTTGTTCCTCATCACTGCAGCACAGATCTTTAATAAAATTAGGTTCATGCAAAATCATTTTGGTATAGTCTGCTGTAGCCTCCAGAAATGCTTACGCTGGGCTGATGTGCAGTATTCAACCTGAGAAGTCGGGCATCCATCCTTAGCTAAAATTCTGCAGAGCAGCTGAAGAGTAATTCCTTTCAGAACAACACAAAAACTGTACTTCTGTGTACACCTGCCCCAAGAAAAATTTCCGTCGTACAATTTTTACCCCTGTCCTGACCTAAGAAGCTGGGATTTTAGAAGTTCCCAAGGTGTCCACTTAATAGAAGTATGAAAATCCATGCCTTGAGGCAATCTGGAGAGATTATTTAATCTCCTCCCTCGCTCTAAAGCAGAACAATTTAGACCATCTCCAAAAAATATTTGTCACCCTTCTGGCAAAAATTCAGTCAAGATGATTCTACTTTCTCCCTAAGTAATCTGTGCTGTGATTTTACTGCTCGTGCAATTAGAATATTTTCCTAGCGCTTGTCTCTTTACTTTGTCATCTCATTAGGATATTTGTCCAACCTGGCAACTGTGACTGAGTCAAATTACCCAGTTTCATTACCCAGTTTTTGACTGGTAACATAGCCAAGATCAAGAGACATATCAAGATCAAAAGAATATCTGTGTGATATTCTGATACCACATACTCTTTTTCTTTTCCTGTAGCTAATTGCCCTATAAACTGGGAAATCACATTAGTTTAACATTATTAACTCTTGGCAATTATATTTTTCAATCATTTTACCATCCAGGTCTGCACAGACTGTCCGATAGCCTGTTCCGCTATCTCTCCAGGAATCCAAACCACTTCCTTAAGTGGATTTGTATTTTCAGTTTCATAAACATTCCTTTCTTTAGCATATTTAAAGGAGGCTTTTCAGAAAGATGGGGACAATTTTTTTAGCAGTCTGTAGCTACAGGGCAAGGGGTGGTGGTTTTAAACTAAAGGAGGGTAGATTTCGACTAGATGTAAGGAAGAAATTCTTTACAGTGAGGGTGGTGAAACACTGAAACAGGTTCTCTCTGGTTGCCCAGAGAGGTGGTAGATGCCCCATTCCTGGAAACATTCCAGGTCAGGTTGGACAGGGCTCTGAGCAACCTCCTCTAGTGGAAGATGTCCCTGCTCACTCCAGGGGCAGGAGGGGCTTAAACTAGACGACCTTTAAAGGTCACTTCCAACCCAAAGCACTCTATGATTCTATGCACAGGCAAGTCATCCTTAGTAAGACTCAGCTAAAATAACTGCCTAATAACTTCTACCTTGCGAAACAGTTGCCTCAGTTTGTACCACGACAGTGAAACAACGAGGTTTTTTGCCATGTTGCCTTTCCAAGCCATATCCAGATAAAGCATCCATTGCCATGGAGGCTTAGCTACTAAGTTCTTCCAAGAATCACTCAAAAACATCTTTCCACTCCTTCCAGGCTTAAACTATACCCACCTGTCAAATAGGGTCTGTTCTTTCTCTCTAACCTCACACTGCAAAGTCTGTCCCTCATTTGTTCTACAAGTTGAGAACAGGCACGGATAACACTTCTCCATCTCTCCAAGTCTGTCCTTCCAGGATGAGCTTCAGCTGTGTGACTTATCCCAGTGAATTTCCAACATGCCTATTAAGTGTTTGATTTAATTCTACAGCACAACATCATGTCCTTTCAATTTTTCCCATGTTTGTATTGACATTGCCCTCTCAACCTTCCAAAGGTGCTACTGTCATATTCACTCTGACACTTTTGAATGTTTTTCTTCTATGTGAATCTTAGTTTTTACTCACCTAGGTAACTTTTGCACTGGTCTCTTTCCAACTGAGCACAAAGCCCTCTTCCCACTAGGCTGTTGCACAGTGCAATGTGATGGACTTCTGTTTCTTCATCATCTAAGTGCCACCTCTCCCCAAGAGGCCTGTGTAAGAACATCTGTTATTCTGTGGAAGGGAGGATCTCCTGTCAACGACACCTGAGAAATTCATACCCTTACCTTCAAAATCTGACATCAGCAAGTGCCAAATATTTCAATTCCACGCTTTTGATGAAAAAAAAAAAAAAAAGTTTGGTATTCCTGAATTGAAACATTTCATTTCCAAAGCAAAATACTGTGTTTTGACGCAGTCTGATATCAGTTTGTCTCATCCATCAAAAGCAAGCCTCTCTGACCAAGCTTTTTCCCATGATCCAACACTAGAGTGGGTAAGAAGGGAGACGGCAACACACCCTTGGTTAGATAAGGCAGAGGTGGGGGCGGCTGTAAGAAATAATCAGGATACGGTGCTATCTGTCCCCAAAATACCAGAGCAGTTCAGGCAGATGGCTCAGACTTAACATTAAGCAACACACAGCAGCCCAGCTCAACAAACTGTTTTGAAATGGATCAAACTGACTCAAAGCAAAACATTTCAGTTATACCTTCCTGGTGAGTCCTGAAATTTCAACTTCACAGAAACTTTGAATAAAAGTCACTTCAGCACCAAGTGGTTTTTAACATAATATAATTAGCAACTGTAGAAATAGATCAGTCATCCTGACTTGCTGCATAGGAAGATCAGAATACTGATTCATGCATATTTCATACACATAGAATTGCTTCAGAAACCCAGTGCTTTTACATCTTCTTCATACCATGACAGTTCAAAAGGACTTCCTTGCTCTCCCATGCCTTCACATGATGGGAAGTGATACTAATCATGAGAACAACCAGAAAATTCTTCTGGACCAATTAGATGGCACCAGTCACAATGACATTAGTCACCCACTCAATCTGAGGAGAGGGAACCAAAATTATCATTCATCTACTCCAGAAGCTGCAAAAGACATGAGGGAAGTGTACTATTTCCCATTCTTGCTGCAGTCATCATCACACAAAGTGACACAAGCTGCTATTTTCTGCTCCCGTCCTAGAAGAATCAGCACAGGTTTCAAAAGAGAAACTTTGATCTCACTTAACTGCTTCCTTCTCCTGTCCTCGCCCGATCAACACATTACCTAGAAAGGTGATGGGACCAGAAAATGCTACACAGTAAGAATATATACAGCCTGATGCCATTAGCCTCGGCAGGTTGTAAGGGCAAGATGACAGAGACGTGACTGTCGGTTAACAATGATGGTGACAGAGAAGAGAGTCGTCATATACGGTGCCATGACACTGCTCACCAGTGAGAATAACAAGAAAAGCACAAGGAGTGGTAACTGATGTGTGGAAGAGTGCACATGTAAGGAAGATCTCCCCAAAGGTTGGTAGTGAAGCATCAGGAGAGGTTAACTGCAGAGGTTTCAAGGTGGAGGGCTTTAAGAACAGATCCAGGCATAACACTGGAACAGCCAGACAGACTGTCCTGGAGTAGCCAGTCTAACCAACCACACACCAAAGACTTCACACTGCTGAGATCAGTGAGATACGTACCACTTACCTCGGTGAGCTGAGAGGTGGGGGAAGTCCAGGAGGAACCACAGGCAGCAGAGGCTGACCAGACCCTATGTGCCACAGCAAGATGGTATGAAGATCTCAGAGATTTTAGTCTAACAGTCTAGCTCACTTCCACCCACAGCCAGGAGACCAGACTACCTATCAGCCCTGCTGGGCACAGGGACCTTTGTATGTGATGTTGTCCCAACATGAGAGGCACCCTTGAAACACTCGACAGCCTCGTATATCTCCAAGCCACAGGGGGGCTGGCCAGCCCTGGATATATCAGCTCTTGAAGTGCCTCCAATAGTCTGTTATTGGAAGACAGATGTAGTGAAAAACAGGATGAAAAATCCGAACCATCAACCCTTCTGGAGAGGGGTCAACAGACCAAGTTAATGGTGAAGCGATATTCTAGATAAGCCAATGAAAGATCTGTGGTTTGGGAAGCCCAGACATCTCCAACACATCTAGGGAAACTTTACCAAGATTTTCATGGCAATTGCTCCTCAGGGGTGACATTTTGGTTCACTGCCCAGTTAGAATCTGCCCTTAAAGGGCTTTATGGGCTAGGTCCTCATCTAGGGTAAACAGTACTGCTTTCTAGAAGTATGGTGATTCTGAGCAGGAGACAATTAAGCCCCAGATATCAGACTGGCAGGGAGGTTTTCTCAGGGAAGATCTGACAGCTTCACAATGAGGGGAAATGTTATCCACAGCATGAAGCTCCAATTCAACAAATTTGAAACTGACTTTAGAGAAAGTCATGTTAACAGATGGTACCAAATCCAAGTGGCAAAGATCACAATTACTTCTTTACATTTGGCATTTTGTCTTGTGTGTGTGTGTGTGTGTTTCAGCCCCAGAGAAACAGATTATGACTCAAGATGTGGAGCTAATTAAACTATAATATACTAAAAGGATATTTGGCTGTGTTGATAAATCTGGAGTGTGGTACAGCAAGGTACTCCCCTGAAAACACTGAGATATCTCCCCAGAATTTCTCATAGTTATGAAATAATTCAGATTATCTCCAGAAGTAATCTTAGATTCAAATGCCAACACTAGACCTAAAGCATGTCTGAGCTAGATAAATCAGATAATCTAGGACCATATTTGTATCTGTATAAAAAGATTACGAAGGGGGAGAACTGGAAGAGTGTGTACTGCAGCTGTTACCAGACCTTACCTTTCTACAGACAGCTGTGCTGAATCCAGTGTCATTTTCTTCAAAAGATGCTCTCTAAAACTTCCTCATTTGTCTTTTGCACCATGCACGGTGGAATAAGACTCACAGCAGCCCACTTTTTCCCAGAGAAAGAGGCATTCCATAAACTGTAAAGATAAATTTTTAACTATATTTAATTATTTTGATCATTTATAACAAATGCCTGTTTGCACCATGATAACAACATAAAAGGTTGATCTAAGAAGTGCTGATATGTCCCAGAGGAAGGGAATCAAACTTTTCAGAGAATCTTCACACCACTTTATCTTCCCAATAGGATAAGTGCTTCAGTAAAGAAAACAGCTTCTGACAGACCTAGATATGCTGCTGGCAGGAGAAAACCGGGAGTAAGGTTTCTGACAGATGAACTCAGCCCACCTTCTGCTAGACTTTTAAGATAGTTCCACCCTGGCCATCTATGCACAATCTGCCACAAGTTACAGCTGCTCTTGCAGAGTCAGCAAAAGGGAACCTCTGTCTGTGTCTCATCATGCAAGAGATGCTCACTGAAGGTGTGGCAAAGAGGAGCTCTGGGCATATGCAGTACCTTCAAGCATCTGCAGCACATCAATCTGTCTGTGGGCAACAGCTGCCTTTGCAGACACGCAGCACTCCCAGCTCTTTTTATGTTCATTTGCATCTAAATACTGCTAATTGAATATTAAACTCATGCTTCTGTGGCTCTGAGCCAGAAAAGCATGCCACTTTAGCCTAAAGTTAATGCCTAGTCTAGGCTAATCATCCTGGCTCTCTCCATCCTGAGCGGAGCCAGTACTGCTAGAAGAGTCACTCTCTTACGTACCTGATGAGTCACTCTGGTTGCCTTCAGTGATGAGGGAGAAACAGAGTTGGCTAGACTAGAAACCTAGCCTTCAGACGGCTCAAGGAGGGTAAGATACAGCCTACCTGAATGGTCTTTGCTTTTGAATGTGTCTAATGGTCAAGACAAATGAAAACGGAACTCAGACTGTGGCTTCTTGACACAATAACCATACAAAACTATCACGAAAGCAGTAAGCAAACAAGACTAATATTAACGACTGTGACACGAAAGGTAATTCCCATAGAAGCCAACAGCTGTTCCCCATGACATTCAAGTGTGCCACAGCCTCTCTGTGCGTAGATGCGTATCGCACATAGGCCCAGTATGAAGGCCACTGCCAAATCACACACTGTGTGTTTTCTAACAGAGAAGAAGAAAAGAAGCCATTGGCTCAAGGGCTTGGAAACCAGATTATGAGATTCCTGCATGAAACTTTCTGTCCAGACAAACACCTGTAACCCTGACCTTTCAACATGGCTTTGATTTATTTCCTTGGCTTGGCTTGGCTTCTGCGGTACTTTTTACCCTTCCGTGGAGCATCTGCTTGGGCCCAAGCTGCACGGCTGGGGAAGTGACAAGGAAGAACAAGGCTCTCTCAGTGGGAAAGCGGCTGGACTCTCTCCTGACGGTTTTGCAGTGGTGCACCAGATAGGGCAGGCTGCTGGGCTTCTCTCAGCAATAGCAGCATCACCAGGAAGCAGAAATGACCCAAGGGATTCGCACCATCATAGGGTGCTACAAGACTTGCACACAGTGACCTGGTACTCCAGTGACCTTGGAGCAGCTCCCCATTTTGCAGTGGGGGGTTCTGCCATGTCCATGAGGGGGCAGTTCAAGCCTCAGTGGAATGGATCAAGTTCAACTGGCTCTGAAACACCCAGCTGTATGGCGTGACACGGCCCCGTGACAGCTCCCGGGGGGAATGTCATTGTGTGCATTTTCATTCTAAACACATAAAGCAGGTCGCTAGATGAAATATGGCACAGTCAGGCTCTGAAAGGCTTCTTGTAGGTGTGAAGACTGGAAGAGACATACATCATTTTTCATTTAACACTTCACTGATCATTGACTTGTGGATTGTTTTCCTTCTGAAAAATTCTAACTATTCTTTTTAAATAGGAATTTTAATCAGAGTAATTGAGATGTCTTTAAACATAGATTGGGCATAGAGACCGCAATGGCAGTGAGATACCAGCCTGGGCTCCTACATCCCCTGTGGCTGAGGCAGAACAGCAAATGCCTATGTCACCTACAACTGGAAAGAAAAAGGCTTTCTGTTTGAGTCAGCGCGCAGCATCAGGCAGCCAGGCACTGACTGCTCTACTGGGGTCCCCAAGCTTAGGAGAGCATCCTTCATCAAACAGCTTTTAAAAGATCAGTCACATTCAAGCAGATGCCACCAACTGAAATATGCTTATGACATAATCTAAAGTGAACACACTGAGAGCACTACTTACAGCAGTTTGTCCTGTACAACTCCTTAGAAGATCCTACTTCCGAGGCTTCTACATTAGCCACGCTGTCTAAACCAAGTTCTATACACCACAAATCAAGAGCAGCAGGAGGAGACCATCTCTTCCCTGCAAGTATTTCATAAATAATAAAAATCAGTGTATAAAAGACGGGAGAAGAATATCAAGTGTACGCCACATTCATGACTTACACCTCGCACAAACGTGTGCAAACACATCAACTGACTTTCTTTTCACTTGGTCCGCATTTGCAATGTTTGTTCAAGTAATAGCACAGCTTCAACTACAATGTCAGCCCTCAAATAACATTTTTCAACTGTTACTGTGCTCCCACTCTTAAATTAACTGAACTTTTAACCTTAACCTATTTTTTTCCTATAGGTATAATATCAGAATGGCAGGGAGAAGAAAATATTATCTATTCAAACACGTGTTTTAATAATCGACAGCACATGTCAAAGTCAACAAATCACAATGCTCAGGCAATGCAATGTAGTGCGTGTTTTCATTCCATGTTACTGGTTTCTCAATTTAGCAAACAGGGGATTTTTGACTGCATTTAAAGAGGAAACCAGCAAATCAACATTAAATTTTCTGTAGAAGGGGGAAGCATAAAATTATTCAAGTTACCGCAGAAACAAACTGGTGCCACCAATCAAGTTATTAGGGGAAAGAAGAATTAAATCGTTTCCAAAAGTATTGTTTTGTGATACTATGTCAAGTTTGGGACATAAACATTTATTACCTTGCAGCTCCTATTCCTTCAACACTTAGATTAATTTTATTTTATTCCACTCTTTCTAATAAAGGGCAACTCAGCTATGTCCCAGCAGCAACCAGTAAAACAACAGACTGCTCCATGTGCCTCTCCCTTGAAGTAAAGAGCACATTTTATGTCAAATTATTTCATGCACAGGGAACGCTGCACTACTGAGTACATACAACCTCTCCACAGATTACAGGATTAGCGTCCTGTGTAGACTGTAGAGCAGTCTAATAAATTCAAATTAAACTGCCATCAAGTAGGCAGATGGGGGGCAGTGCTTTCAGTCTTGTCCTGGAGTACGGCAAGAAATGTACCGTGCTATGTATTTGCCTTATTACTGAGTTCTTCTTGCCAAGAAGCAAGTTCTCCTAAATACCAGAATCAGACAGAGAACTTTGAAGGTTTTAATCCTTATGCTCTTTTAGCTGGACATCAGCAATGACCATTTCTTCAACAATGCACACTGCAGAGGGTCAGCCTTTTCACTGCAGGACTCTAATCAGATAAGGACCCAAGACTCAAGCCAAATCTCAGCAAAAAGAGAAAGAAGAAATAGTGCCTCTTTTTCTTTTTTTTTTTTTTTTCTTTTTCCTTCTTCCTTCCTCAACACAGACACTATCAAACCAGCCTTTAGTGTAAGTTCAGCTCACAGAAAGAATTATTGAAAGTCCACTGGTGGAGAGTCCGTTTCCTTCTCCTTTCAGGTTGAAAGGGAAACTTTCTGTGAGTTTACTGTAATGGAGTGTTTGTCTGTGTCAGAAACAGCCTGACCTCTCCAGCCACAAGATGAAATACCAGCAGCCCACTCTGTCACTAGTTCACTATTAGGAAATTACATGGGAGGAAAGACACAACACAAAATTCACAGAAGAAAAAAAATAATAAAGAAGGGGGGGGAAAGAAAAAAAAAAAGACAAAAAAAAAAAAAAAAGAAGACATTGGCAGTGGTGGGAGTAAATGAACAAGCTTAATAACAAAGCCAGTAAAAAGAAAAATACCCTTTGGCCAACTGATAATAAAAGGTTATTTGAGGCAAAGGGTCCGATGCCGAGCAGTATAAAGTGGCCCAGCTTCTTTAACCTCAGCAAAGCAACGGTGATTTGTAGCAGCTGCAAAAAGCCCCAGGAGACAGAAAAACCCAGCTATAAATACGGAATTTGGAGGCTCACATTTTGAGAAGCTTCCACTCACTTTCAGCACCAGACTGGGGTACAGAGGTGACTCTGAAGGTTTGTTTCTGCGGGGGAGTTCCTGTGAAGTAAGCTGAAGTGTGAATTTACGCTGCATTTACTGCTGGGTCTTTAAGTAGGCTGCAAATTCATACCCTAGCTTATTTTGCAGGGATTTCCCCAAGTAGATAAGCCCTAAGTTGTCCTCCAAATCATGAAGGCAGACAGAATAACCAGATATTTTCAAAACTGCAGACCCACACAGGAATCTCTCTATTGCTTGCAGGGACAGGTGGGTATGGGTTATTATATATTGTATTGTAGTCCTGCAAATGCATGGTGCCCTTCTTTCCTCCATTAACTCCCCAAACCCCCCTCCAGTTACCTCTCTTAACATCTCTCCAAGAAATACCTTTGAACCCCTGTCCCAGGTTTGTGACAGATTTCCATACCTTGTCCCCTGGCTCTTCCCTTCCCCGTTCCAGTTCCACATCTGGAGGTCCATGTTCACCTTACCTACTTTTCCTTGACCCTCAGGGGGGGCAGTAAAACTGTCCTGGCACAAAGGTGTCTCCTCCTACCAGTTCCTTGTCTCTGAACCAACCTAACCCTGTCCTGTCCATTCACACTTCATCTGTTCCTTAGGCACTGGATCCTGGGGTTAATGGATACCCTTTGAAACCTCCTTCAGAAATAGAAGGTTAATTCTATGCAGACAAATGCCAAGAAGCTGGGCAAGATTACTCACAATTTCTTGGCTGAAAGATGCCTTTACATGCAGCTGAATGGGAGGCCAGAGGCTTTCAGCAGGAGACAGAGAAAACAACTAGTATGATCACAGTTTCATCAGAGTCCTCAGGTTGAGCAGTTTGGTGGTTAGCAGGCTAGGGTGAGTGGCTTGGACCTGTGCTGTCTCCCTGGGAGCTGCAGTGAGGCTTTAACAGAGAAAAAGCCTTTACGCCACGGCTAATCTGGGACTCTGCGCTGCTGTAAGAGCTGCCCGTGCTGTTCTGCGGTGCTGGCTCAAGCACTTGCTGCACCAGGCTCAGCTGAGTCCCACTGTGGCCATACCACGCTAACACAGTGACAGCACCATGTCGTGAAGGATCCTTTTTAATCAATCAATATATTAATATCCTCTGTCACCTGACGCAAACATCCGGTTTCTCAAAAGCAGCTTGGAGTACTCTCCTTTAATGAAATCCCTGATTTTACAAAGCATAAAAGAAGAAGTCAATTAACAAAAGTTTGAGCCCTAAGATCAGTGAGGGAAGTAAAAAGGCATAAAACATCTTTTGATATCAGCAGAAGAAAGGAGCCACAGTGACCAGTCATCACATGCACGGCACTATTCCATTCAATCCTTATCTGGTGAAGTAGGTAAGAGCTGTCTGGAGAACAGGAACCACTTGCCAATGGGTACAAGGCTGAAAAAACTATCTGAGAGACACAGGCCACAGAGCAGTGATCCTTCAAGCACGTGTCTAAGTATAGGTTTCATCTTTGATGCGTACAAAGATTCTGCACAATAAGCATCTCTGAGCTCAGCACCCTTTCAGAGCTGAAGTCTCTGCTGCAGGCTCCAATCCTTTCTCCACTTGCTCCATTAAATTACCTCAAGCTTTCTTTGCCCCCTTTTCTTTGTACCATCTGCAAACATTTGTGCAATTGAGTTGTACCAGCAAACACACTTAAAGAAAGTCAATGTCGTGAGTTTCACAGAACAATCTTCAGGGAAACTGAAGTTTATAGTAGCTCAGGAGCATTTCTTTTGGAAGTGTCTGTGCTTTCACCCAAACAGAAAGCACCAGCAACACAGTAAGAGCACCCAAACCCCATCAAGCCAACACCATGATTAACAATAGCTCAGAAGACACTGTTTCACATCAATCCAAGGAATTTAACAAGTAGTAGAAATTTTGAAAGGTAAATAAATACCAAAGAACAGCAATTGCATCATCAACCCGATGCAAGTAAAAGAAAAGGTTGGATAGTCTGGAAAAATTCTGTGTGAATTACTCAGCTGAAATAATTTTTCTTTCCTTCTCACCTTGCTCTGTTTGGGAAGAACACCGTGTATTTGAATACGGGATACCGTAGAGTATCATCCATGTGTAGTGTAGCACTTGCTTCCCACTCCACAGCAAGACATTCAAACTGGGCCAGTCATATTAGCAAAGGGAGTGCAACAAGGTGGTTGTGGTTTACATTCCGAAATGTGAACATCTGAGGTTTCAGAGATGATTACAGATGTTACATTGATCTTCTGCCACTGACTTGAGTAACACAATCTATCATCAATGATTCCAAAGCCATGGTGACAAGGACACTTGCTTCCCTATGGGCTCCACATGCAGTTTGTCCTCTATGACCAGACTCAATCTCATGTGTGGCCAAGATAACGCCAAGTGGAGGCGGACAGAGAGCACCTCTTCAAGGCACAATGCATGTAGCAATGGCTGCACCAGCTCCCTCCTGTTGGCTCTACTCAGAGGCTGTGCTAGAAAGGAAAGAAACACCCTGTGTGATCACGTTATGAAATCTTGTCTCATTGAGCAGATGAACTTGCACTGCAACGACAACTTTTTCATTTTTTCATTTTCTGGACACTTGATAACCCGACTGTTTGTTAAAGATCAACTGTAACATTATTAGCATATCATACATCTACGTCCTGTATTTTGGATGCCCTGTACCATTTTAAAAGTAACGGCATTTGAAAAGAATCACAGAATGGTGGGGTTGGAAGGGACCTCTGGAGATCATCGAGTCCAACCCCCCTGACAGAGCAGGGTCACCCAGGGCAGGCCACACAGGAACAGATCCAGACTGGGCTTGAAAGTCTCCAGAGAAGGAGACACCACAACCTCTCTGGGCAGCCTGGGCCAGGCTCTGTCATTCTCACAGTGAAGAAATTTTCCCTCATGTGGAGGTGGAACTTACCCTATTTCAGCTTGTGACCATCACCTCTCATCC
>JAAGNO010015537.1:49456-62126 GCA_033439905.1 Ceryle rudis
TTGTGCATGTTCAGTTTACCCAAGTGATTTCTAACCCCATCCTCATCAGCCAGTGGAGAGTCTTCCTCCCTCCAGGCCTGCTCTCTCTTACTTCCAGGGTCTGGGATTCCCGAGGGCTGCTCTTAGCAGTGAAGACTGAAGCAGAGAAGGTGGCATTCAGTGACTCTGCCTTCTCTGCATCCTCTGTCACCAGGGCTCCCACCTCGTTCAGCAGTGGGCCCACAGTTTCCCTATTCTTCCTTTCACCATTGATGTATTTGAAGAAGCCCTTCTTGTTCTCTTTTACTTCCTTTGCCAGAGGTAATTCCAAGAGGGCCTTGCCCTTCCTTCTCGCATCCCTACAAACCCTGACACATTACTATAATTCTCCCAAGAGACCAGTCCCTTTTTCCACATACTGTGAACTTCTTTCTTCCACGTTTTTTTCCAGCAGCTCCTTGCTCATCCGTGCTGGTCTCCTGCCTCCTCTAGTTCATTTTTCACTGAAAGGAATGCACCTGTCTTGAGCTTGGAGGAAGCGATGTTTGAGTATCAAGCAGCTCTCTTGGGCCCCCCTGCTTTCTAGAGTCAACAGATTCCTCCAACTATGTCTTTGAAGAAGACAGAGTTAGCCCTCCTGAAGTCCAGGGTTGCAATCCTACTTATTGCCCTGCTTCTTCCTCATGTGATGCTAAACTCTACCATGGTGTGATCACTATCACCATGGCTGCCCCCACCCTTCACATCCATGACCAGACCTTCTTTGTTCATTAATACAAGGCCCAGCAGCACACCTCTCCTCATTGGCTCTCCCACCACCTGTGTCAGAAAGTTATCATCAATGCACTGCAAGAGCCTTCTAGGCTGAGTATGCCTCACTCTGTGGCTTTTCCAACAAATATCAGGGTGACTGAACTCACCCATGAGCACCAGGGCATGTGATCTTGAAGCTAGTTCCATCTGTCTGTAGAAGGCCTCACTGACAACCTCTTCCTGGTTTAGTGGTTTGTAGTAGACAACCACAATGGTTTTGCCCATATTTGCATGCCCCTTAACTCCTTCCCATAAGCTGTCAACACATTCTTCATCCCCTCCTGGGAAGAGCTCAATGCATTCTGGTTGCTCTCGCACACAAAGAGCGACTCCACAGCCTTGCGTCATTGGTCTGTCTTCCGTAAAAAGTGCACAGCCGTCCGTGACAACATTCCAGTCACGTGAGCTATCCCTGCACATCTCAGTAACTGCAATGAGATCGTGGCCCTGCGACTGAACACAGAACTCCAATTCCTCCTGCTTACTCCCCACACCGAGTACACTGGTGTATCAGCATTTCAGAGAGGGACTTCAGCACGTAGGTTTTGCCCTTGAGGTGTGAAAGACCTTCTGGTTCTCAAAAATGCTAACATGCTCCCCTGCAAGTGCTGGACACCCAGGGGCCTCTCTAGTTAAGCCCAGATACATCCCCCTCCCCCTTCAATCCTAGTTTAAAGTCCTGTCAATCAGCCCCGCAAACTCTTGTGTGGAGACTCTCTTGTCCCTTTGAGAAAGGTGTCTCCCATTTGATGCCAGCAAGCCTGGCACTGTATAGGTCCTCCCATTGTCAAAAAAAAAAGCCAGAAGGATGGCTCCACACAACCAGCTTACCTCAGCCCCCAGCCTCAGGCAACCCATGCAGCATCAGAGACAGAGAACAAATACAGGGAGAAAATTATGGAGATACAGAATTGTCAGGGTTGGAAGGAACCTTAAAGATCATCCAGTTCCAAACCCCCTACCATGGGCAGGGACACCTCCCACTAGAGCAGGTTGCTCAGAGCCCCAGCCAGCCTGGTCTTAAAAACCTCCAGGGATGGGGCCTCCACCAGCTCTCTGGGCTACCTCTTCCAGCACCTGTCCAGATACAGGAGAGTAGTGTATAAAAGAACTAATGACGGGGCCTCTGAAATAAACCTGTACATACCAATATTTCTCTCTGCTGAACAACAAGAAGAATCGGTGCGAAGGGAGCAACGCTGTGTTTTCACAGAGGTAAACTGCAATAGGTTTCCATCTTAGGTCTCAAACCTTTACAGCAATATTTTGTTTACTCATGTGCTGTATCATTTGGGATAATGCATCTATATAAATGTATGAACTTTTGAAAGAACATTTTATGGGTTTAATTTTCAGGGTACGATTTCTTTTGTTAGAAGCTTTCCCAGGCTATAGATTTCCTGTCTAGCATCTCTCTCCTGGTGTTTAAAACTTCAGAGTCAAGCTACTCTAAGTCCTCACTGAGCCTACCACTTACACAGTAACAGGGATAACCACCAGCATACTCCCTAAAAAGGGCACCGCGGAGAATTCAGTCAGCAAAAAACAGCCAGCAAGGCAAAGGAACGAGGCTCTTCACATTAATTTTACCACCTACTATCCTCTGAAATATTTGTCAATGCTAATCTATTTATCTAGCGACCAAACAAACATATGTAACTTTCCTATGCAATAACACACTAAATTGGAACATTTCAAGCAGGGCATATTTGTCAAATAAAAACTAAGACTTTATTAAACCTCAAAGGAAATTCCACATAAACATGCAGCATCAAAAAACCAGGAGCATGTAAGCATTTGGTCTTAGCTTTGGTCAAAAGTCAGTGGTTCCTTTTCAATTGCCCCAGTTGCTATGTTTTCAGAAGCATAGAGAACTGTGCTCTGAGAGCCAAAAGGAGCACAGCTCTCCTTACACTGTCACATAGTTAGGGAGGCCTTTATGTCCTGCTAAATGTAAAATATTTTAGAAAAACAAAAGCAGGAAACAAATTGGGATTTGGTCAAGAGTTCATGCTGGCTGAATCACTGTGGTGTGGAAACCACCAGCTCTAAAGATGGAAAGTCCTTTCATTCCCTCAATGAAAGAAGGAAAAAAAAAAGGGGGGCGGGGGGGAGGCATTATTGACCCATTTGGCTTGCTGGTAAACTCACCCAACATCAGAAAGACAGGAAAGGCCACCTATAGATAGGTGTCTTGTTGACCCTTCTCCTCCTCATCTCTCTCTGAGCACAGCCAGCAGTTTCATCTGCATCATAGTTTTTAATATTGGGTGTAACGAGAAGCGTTTAAATGTCACTCCCTGACTCAACACGCAGAAATGCTGTAGGGTCATGGCACTGCTTCTTCCCTCCACATCCTGCACCTATTGCCCTCTTCTGCCTTTCCCTAGGAAAAAAATAAATCTACATGCTTTACAGATTGAACATGGCCAGTTTCTAAATAGAGATTAGTTCCAACTTCTCTGGATTGCCTTTTGTTATCTGAGAGCTTCCAAGAAAATACTACTCAAAACCAATTAAGGCCAACTGTTCCTGGGCAAAGACAGACAACAATCAGCATATCTAGCAGGGTAATACGGACTCTTTGAAAATCCTGACACTGTTAATATTTATCTTCACAACTGCTGACAAGATCTAGTAAAGATTTTTGTGTTCTGCTTGTGCATTTCATTGTCTTTCACGAGCCAAAAGTCTGATTTGCTAATAAGATTTTAGGAAAATTCAAAAGCCAAACTGTTGCGTATGCCCATTGCTTGTAGCAAGGATAACAGTTCTTGTCAGTAGTAACTGGTTGTCCATATATTTTTTTGCTTTCCTTGTTTTCCAACTGCTGGCATACATAACCATGCTATACCCAGGTAGCAAGCACGCTTGTCTTGGCAAATAGTCACATTATTTAACATATTCCTGTCACTAAAGCTAAGAATCCCATCAGCTTTCTGATGATGTTCAGACTCACCCGATCACTGTATCCGGGACGGCCTTGTCGGCTGTGCTGGACGGGATGACCGAGAGTCACGGCAGGAAATTAATGTAACGGTGCTACAGAACAAGAGGAGAGCTACTCCACTGGCTACACACTGTAAGCTGAGGGAACCCAAGATCAGTTCTGCAATGTATTTCCTTACACGGACTTACCTACATCATTTATTCTCTCTCTGCCTCCGCTCTGTAAAATGGTACTTTTACATAACAAGCCCTGTGAGAATAAATCCAGTATGAAGTGGCACACCGACAGGGAACGTGGAAATACCTCTGAATCTCTGATAACTCCCCATTACCAACCAGTCATTGTTAACATTCAAAAATGAATGATTCCAGGGGACGTTCCAGTGGAAGTGACTCACAAAGACTGAAGAATCAACGCTGTTTCCTGAAAAGAATTCCATTTTGCGAGCCTTAGGTTTTGAAGGGTTTATTTATCATAGGGATCCTATTTGAAAAACAGTCTATGAAAATTATAAGCAGCTTTCTAGAGAGTGAGCCACCAGCTAGCAACAATGGTATTTCACAGCACAGGTCATAATGACCAAGGAAGCCTCTCAACACAGCAAAGCACGTTCCAAGATGTCTTGAGAAAAAGTTCTATAATAACTGCGTATCAAAAACCTGGGAGTCTTAATGGAGCTGGTGTTCCAAAGTGCTTCCAGCCTTATCAAAATTTCACAGGCAACACATTTGGAGAGAATCCACCCTGATATACTAAATTACAGTTAACTTCAGGATAGACACTGACTTTCCTGAGGAGTTCTTTATCCCAAGGAGAAAGCAGGCGACCCAAAGCTTTAGCTAACTTCACTGTCACCTTGCGTACATCTAAAAGGCACTGTTGTCCCTTCTGGAGGAGCTTACTCACTGGATGTTTGATTGGACAAAACCATCCCACCATCCTCCTTTTGAGATGTATGTTGAGGGAACTGCACCTTTTTTTTTTTGTTTGTTTCTTTCTTTCTTTCTTATTTTTTTTTCCCCTAAGACACCTCCACAGCATTGCATCAATCATTCCCCCTTTCTTTTTCCTGGAGAGCTTACCCTGCCCTACAGCTGCTGGTGACTTCTTCAGGTGCTGTACTCCTCTGGGCTTTCAGTGCTCTCAGCTCCACATGCTGCCAGCACCTGTAACATGAAGGAGGGCATTCTGAGTATTCCCTCTGCCGTGTCCCGTGACACCACTACCACCCTGAAGTTTGGCAGGGTGCATCTACATCAGGGCTCATGTTTGGAGCAGTAGCGTGCTTTTGAAGCCAGCCCCGCTTACTATGTTTTGCTTTGCATCACAGAGCAGTCCCCAGGATTCCTTTCAGACAAAACTAAACTGGAAGAGGTACCCCAGGAGCCCAGGCAAAGCACACCAGCTGCACGCAGCATTCAGTCCAGGGGACCTCACCAGAGCTGCAGCTCTCCAGGCCCTCTCCTAGTTGCTACTATACTTGCTTGTGGAAAGACTGCCTTGGAGTATCAGACATTCATTCCCCTTCAGGGAAACTTAACAAACCCTTTCTATCCTGTACTACCACCCAAAATTCACATTGCTCCTCTGCACTCTGCCAAAAAAAAAGCAGCTTGATGCCTGTCTTTCCAGATATTTACCCAAACAGCAGCTCCAGTTGTTCTTGACAGTTGAATTGTTACCCTTTTGGACTGGTCTTTGTTAGAACTGACTGTCATCATTTAGGTCACCTTGCTCACCTGCCAGTGTTCTGTCACTCGCCTCTTTCCTTTCACCTATTTCCACTCTCTTTCTTTTGGACTCCCTTGTCCTGTTTTGTTATTTCAGTTATAAGTAAAGCTCAAACCCACTGCTAACTCAAATTTCATCTGAAATAACTCCGTCATCTTCTGTGATTTCTTTGATTTTATGTGACTGAATTTCTCTGCAAGTTCTATGGGTGCAGTCTGAACTTTACGCCATCTATAGAGAAATAATCTCCTCTTATTTCTCCGTTTGCTGCAGCACGGTCTTTTTCTTTGTGGGCCAAGCCAGGACCCACAGAACTGAAAGGAAGGACCTCAGCTCACTGCAACAGGCAGTCCTCTAAACGCACTTAATGAAGTCATTCAAACAATTTGTGTTGAATTTCATAACTGCCTGACATTCAGAGATAACTCCGCATCTTCTGTGCCTTTTGCTAATACATTTTTCCTGTTGTACGGTATGAAAAAATACTGGGTTTGTTCTAATGCGATTGTAATAATCAAATTTATATACAAGACCTTTAGAAAACAGAGACCCACCTCTAAATGCAAAGAACAAACATTTGCATTACCTATTTATATTAAAATATGCAGAAATTTCCAAAGTATTCAGTCAACTTATAAATTTTTATAACTTCTTCAAATTGTTAACATTTTTTTAACACACACACAGCATTGTTTCAGCTTTGTGGAAGCCTCAATAACAATCTTTCTGGTCTGGAAAAAAAAAAAAAAGGAAAGAACATTATAATAAAGAATGCAGAATCAATAAAAACAAAACAGTACAAGCCGTACATCCACACATACAAAGACAACTTTCATGGTGAGCTATAAGCAATTATAATAACACAATGTGCTGCATGTTGATTTCACCAGTGAAAAGAATTTCTCCAGTTATTGAAGACTTTCCTGGCAGAATTTCAGAAAAAAAAAAAAAAAAATAATAATAATCTGACATTCTCCCAATCTGACTTCTGTGCAATGCAAGTCATGCACATTTTAAACACCACCGAATAATGCTGCCTTTCTTCTGCAAACTGTTAACAGCTGTAGAAACTATTCTAGCCTGCTTAAAATCATGTCTCTGTAGTCAATGCTCTCCAGACACTTAGCAATACTAAAGCTATTCCTGGGGCTAAACTAGAATCGCTATGCGAGTACAAAGTTTGATTTATGTTGAAATGAAACAACAAACATCTGATCTTTCCTTTTTAAATAGCCATTCATATAAACACGAGTATCAGCTGCATAGCTAGAAAGTGATGTACCAAAGTTACAGAAATTAGACAAAGGAAGACCACCCACAGTTACCTTCGAGAAGAAAAGATTCGTCAAAGAGTGAAAGATGAATGGTGACGATACTTCGCACAGTTGTGGCTGCCCTAATGTCCTCGTGGCGAGGCTGTGGTTTATGAGAGTGGTGTTTCATTAAGCTAATTTTTCAAGTCTTCTGAAAGACACAAAACTGATCAGCAGTCCAGTACCTATCTTGGCAAGGCTCATCATCAACTGCTCTCCGATTGATCCCAGGCACGGTGCCTAATAAAATTGTCCAGATACATCCAAGAGGAAATCGGGGTCTCTGTGTGCCAATGTTGCTCTTTCTCATCCCAAAGCGCAGGTGGGAACGGGAAGAGATGCTCGGTTGTGTTTCCTCAGACATCTTCTACACAATGATTGCTTCGAGAGAAGACACAAGGGGAACAAAAGCAAACCTTAAAATAAAGAAAATTTCAGATACACTCTACGGATTTACGTACATTACGAAGATGGGTTGGATATAGTTTTGATTCCTCGCTCCAATAAACCGCCACCAAAGTTCCCGTACTTTTTTTAGACAACTTCACCTTTCAAGAAGTGAAAACTTATCAGTAAATACAATCTGATTTCTGAAGGATTTATGATCTCTGGCAAAGACAGAAATTCATTTGACCAGTGAGGATTAAGCTAACTTGAACTAAAATAATCTTCCTCCAGTAAAGCACCACCAATTGATCAGGACAACTTTAACAGCCTCAAATTAATGCTCCAATTCCTTCCAGATTAATTTTTTTAATCTTTAGCTGTTAAAGTATCTGGAAAGGTGTAAGATAAGCTAATTATTCAGCTCATTATTATCTTTTTTCTTCTGTCAGTAAATTACCTTTTCTAAAGCATCTGCTAATCAGAGCTCTTCGGGAAGTTTCAGCATGCACCAGTATATCCCAGTGTTGCATAGGTATGCCTCCACCTTCTCTAGCAGACATGCAAGCACAAGAATAGCCCGTCTGCCCTTCAGCTGTCCCAGATTTCATCAAACAAAGCTCTCCCCACACAGTCCTGGTGCTTGGCTGGGCGAAATGCTACCACTGCGGTAATGGGACTGTGCAAGACTGAGGACTCAGAGGCAAAACAAAGCTCAAAATTCCAAATGCAGACATAAACACACAGCAGAATGGCTGTCAGTCGCTCTACTTTCAGGTCAAGTTCTTGTGCTGGGCTTGAGACCACTGGGTTTTTTGGGAAAATTCCCTTGGACTTTGCTCAGGATCCCAGTTTGTGTTTAGACGCTGCTATCCCAGGCTGCTCCCAATCCCTCTGCTTTTCTTCCTCCCTACTCACTTTCTCACTTCCTGTACTTTCCTTATTCCTTTTGTTCTTGTGTGCCTCCTCCTCTCTGTGCTTTGAGCCTTATCCCACGCTGCACCCTGGGCTAAGGCCTCTGTCTCTGGGAGGGTTTTGGATGTCGCATCTCCGTAAGTCTGGGGTAACAGATTCAATGGGGGTAACCCTGACCCACATCATTTGGTCTCTCTTGCAGAGTATCCTCTGTCCTTCCTCCTGCCTCTTTGAACAATCTCATCCTGTCTTTTATTTAGCATCTGGAACTTCACTCCCTTCTTCACCTTAGCTGTTGGCCTACATTTCATATTTGCTAGTTTTCCCATAGGCTGAGAACTCCTACAAGCAGAGTACAGAGTTGTCGGATTTTTCCTTCCTTTGGCTACAAAATAGTGTGCTGTTGAAAAGTTTTCCCTTAACGATGAAGAGAGATGATCAGTTTACGACACTAAAGCATAGGGAAGCAGAAGGTGTGCACATAAGAGGGAAGAGGAACCACTATTGTCTTAAATTCTAATAGGTACATAAGAAGTTAACTTTTTTTTCCCCTAAAACCACTGACCATATACAATGCAAAAATATATTGGTTAGGAAAAAAAAGCATTAAAAAAGGCACCAAGGTTACCAGTAGCCATCGTGTCTGCTCTGATTCTTAATTCAGCGCAGTCACAAGGCAATGCTGCAGTTACAATCCTTCAGGGACTGGAAATGAAAAAAAAAAAAAAGAAGTTACATTCAAATCAACCCATTTCCAAGGTCACCCGTTTTGAGATGAGGGCAGCAGGGAACTGAAGCCTGAAGGGCCTTACGAAATGTACAAAGTAAGTACAAATCACACAGTTAGGAAACTCCTGCAGATATTTTTAACACCAACCTGATTTGCTAAACTCAGTGGTCAGTAGTGCCACTGAACGTGGTAAGAAAATTAAGGCTGTGGGTTACAAGGGCAGATAATTTACAGTGGGAGGCTGACAGTGGACCACATGGAAAATTAAGTGGCTTGGGCTGCAAACAAGCGTAGAAAGAGGTTGAAGCAATGGCTATTTTGAGAATCCCTACTGGGCACAACCCAGCATTCTGCTCCGGAGTGCTAATAACACACACGAAATGCACTAATGGCTGCAACATAGGTGGAAAGAAGTCAAATAACCTTTTTGATACCAAAGCCAGATCTCAAATTATTTCATTCATCGCAAAAGGAAATTAAACAGAAAAATCTCCGGCATGTAGGCACACTATAAATGTGAGAACAGAGCTTCCCAGCAAGAGATCAGAAAGATCTGATCCCTGACACTAATTCTAGAACGAGAACTCTTTTAGACAGGTTACCTCCTTACCTGCCTCTCTGTTGAAATGTCACGGAAAACTGGAAAACTCTTAGGCTGCTTTTCTATTACAATAATTACACAGCAGCTGC
Source organism: Ceryle rudis (assembly GCA_033439905.1). Lineage (NCBI taxonomy): Eukaryota > Metazoa > Chordata > Aves > Coraciiformes > Cerylidae > Ceryle > Ceryle rudis. The sequence continues at coordinate 58,962 of JAAGNO010015537.1, forward strand.
TCAGAACTGAATGGTGTCTGGTCTCATTACCCCAACACACGTAACTATCCATCCAGACATTCACACCGCGCCTCTCGTAGTGGGGAGGGACGATGAATGTGAACACGCGGGGCGAACAATACCGTTAAGGCTTCGCATTTTGGCTGGCATCGCTGTGTTAGTGCGGTCCACAGGCAGGTGCTGTCATTTCTGACAAGCCTGTTGGGTAACAGTGACAGGAATCTGTCAGATGCTGCCCACACGTGGGCCGTGTCCTGCACGGCACAGTGACCTCCTCCAAAGGAGTTTCATTTTAAAATTCTACTGAGCACGTTGCAAATACCAGCTGGCAACGTGCAGTGTAACACGGAGAAAGGAAAAGGCCTATCGATAGGAAAACACCCTCCAAAGGCAGCAGTGGGCTTGCCAGAGCACATGCTGTGCCTGGCTGGAGAGGCGGGTTGGACCTTCACGATGGAGGGATGCTTGACCCTCCGAACAACGTCACGTGCAACGGCATCTCTGCGCTTCTCGTGCAATCCCCTGACCCTGCGGTTGCCAGAAGATTAGTGCTGTCATAAAGATGCCTTTAAAGTAGCCTCAGGCTTTGCCAAGAACAAACCACAAGCACCTTTACTTTACCCTCACACAGTCATGTTCACATCAGGCACAACTCCTTTTTCTCCAGGAAAAAGCCCTGCGCCAATGCAGAGAATTGCAGAATCTTTTTGGTTGGAAGAGACCTTTTCAGATTATCAACTCCAACCATTAGCCCATCACTGCCAGGTCACCACTAAACCGTGTCTCTCAGCATCCCATCTATAAATCTTTTAAATACCTGCATGTCAGAGACCTTTGACATTGCCTCGATACAGCCACACAGCCTGCCACCTATTCTCTTCTTGAACAAGGATATTCTGAGGGACCCGGTTGCTCCTGCATCCTCCCTTCCTTACACCACTTGAGCCGCAAAGCTGGAGACAAACGACCACTTACACTTCCTAGGCAGGCAATAACATATCAGAGGCTCTCACCTAGCAGAAGAGCCTTTGTACACCTAGCCATGACAGCTCAGAGAACTTCTGCTCCCATGCAAGAGGTTATCAGACCCCCAGCAGAGCTCTGAACTTGAAGTTAAGCTACTGAACTGCCCAGCAGAGCCTGTGAGACAAATGCATGCGCTCCCTCTCCCTGCTCTGCTGCAAGCACGCTCTCCACTGCCAGTGAGGGATCGATTGGATAGGTGGCAAGAGCTTCAGCTACACAAAAGAGATTTGGGAGAATTCTTCCGCAGCATGCTGGGAGCCTTTGTTCCATACAGTATGCAACAAGATAATTCCAGTAAAAAAAAAACCCCAAACCTCTCTGAAATTATGATTTTCTGCTTTTGGAAAGTAATAATTAATTAATTAAGACCAGTGCAGAAACTGGTAGCAAAGTGATTCATGAACACCAACAAAGTGTTTCACCAGCCCCTTGCTAGGAAGTGATATCATCGCACCACATCTCCATGAGACTGGCAGAAGAGAAGCACTGTTTCACAGGACGGGAGAGTGCTGTATTCTCCAGAAGAAAAGTATTAAATCTACAGGTGGGTATGACAAAGGAGGGGGCAAACTGTCAGTGCTCTGGGCAGGGAGTCAGGTGCTCGGCATGGTAACTATCAGATGCTTGCAAGCACTACTGAAGAACAGCGGAACAGTCTGGGCTGGGGTACATTGCAAGCTCTGGATATATTGGACAGCCCAAGAACATTCTTCTCTACTTCATCCATCACTTCTCACCCCATCCCTCAAGCCACAAACAGTAAAATCTTTTCTTGCTCCCTGCTTAGCAGCCATTCTCTTACCTAACTCAGCCCCACATTCTCTGACCCGCAATATTGCCTCCGCATCCCCAGACGGGCTCTCAGTCCTGCCAGGCTTCTATATACCTTAGCAGTAAGCCCTCTCCACCCCTCTGCCCTGCCCAGCACTGTTATCCAGTGTTTCTCAGGTGAAAAGGCACAGGATTGCTGCACATCCAGCTGGCCTGGGGCACCCCAAAGCTCTTCCCATCCCTGTGCTACACTGATTCTCACCTTGGGGCTAAGGAAAAGCTGAATAAGGAGAAGCTGAATGCATGTATGAAGCTGCTGGGGAAGCAGAAAGCAAGGGAGTTTTCAACTTCAACATGTATGCCACATGTTGCCTTCAAGGGTGACACACTGAATTTTTTTTTTTTTTTTTTTTTTTTTCAGTTCTTAAAACCGTACCCTGTGTTGGACACAGCCACGCTCTCTGCAGTCATTCTGGGTGGTTATCAGCACCTCAGAGCCCGAAGCGTGCTGCACTCTGCCATGCCTTCTAATTAATGACCTACCCCTCGCAAAGCAGGCAGCAGTAGGCTTGCAGCTACATAACTACCTAACGGACTATGACAAGCTGACATTGCCCAGATTAAGAGGATTTTCTTTGTTAATCTTATTCCTTCTCCTCAGCCTGCCCTGTGTGCCAAAAGGTCAGAGGGCTACCCCTCGAATTCACCCGATGGCAACACTTCTCCCCCACCTCCAACTCTCAAACACCTTACACTTGTAACACCTAACATCAGCAGCCCCAAAGCATCTGAAAGACAATAAACCCAGTGCTGCTTTCCTCCCAGCCTGCTGCCCAGCTGTGCCAGAGACAAGGGACACTTGGAATCCAGGGAACTGCCGGAGAGGAGAGTGGTGAATTTTTCACTCAGTTTCTCCAAAACTCCTGTAACTGTCTGCAGGCAGACTGGTGGGCCTGTTGCTACGCAGATCTGCTGGCCCAAAGCATGCCAGAGGCTACTGTCAACTGAAGGCTTTAGGAGCAATCACAGAGCAGCAGGCACCTCCAAGTAGGTCTAGAGAACTCACCTGCAAGGAAGAAAAAGTCTCATGCTAAGTAAGATGAAAGCAAGTTGTAAGTATTTATTCTGTTATCACTCCCAAATCCCCAGGGACTGGCCTTCCAGTGCAACTCATATTCCCCTATCTAGTAACCTCAGTTCCACGCAGACTGGTGCCGTAGACAGGGCTTAGAGCAGCTCTGGGATTTCCGATGTAGCAAGTCATAGAGTCGTTCCGACTGGAAGAGACCTCCAAGATCATCAAGTCCAACCTTATTCCCAGCCCTATCAAACCCACTAACCCATGTCCCTAAGCACAACATCTCCCCA
>JAAGNO010015537.1:62226-80657 GCA_033439905.1 Ceryle rudis
GCAGGTTAGGGAAGCGGTGGAGGTGCTGGAGGCGTAGACAAAAATATCCAGTTTCATGTTTGAAAAGGAGTCCTGTTCAAATGACCTTCATATTTCTGGTTAGTACTGAAACTAGCAGGACAATGCAGTTCTTTCCCAACTTCTGACAGCACCTCAGCTGTGAATGTGGGGAAATGCTCTAGCACCAAATAAGGACTGAGTTTGATTCTGCAAGATATAGCGCTAGTAATCCATCTTGCCTTCATTTGATCGCCTGTCTTTATAAAAACACCCCAACATAGAAACTCAATGGCTCTAGGATCGTGAAACTTTGAGTTGCACTTGGTTTAAAAGAAGCAGCAAGTTCCTATTAGGAAGAGACAGATGGATAAAGGATGTGATCACTTTGGACACAGTTTGCTAGGAAAACCAATTCCCTGAAAGAATGAATTAAGTAGGAGAAATCAAGTAAACGAAACCCTGTATGTCCAGTGGAATATCTGCCCTTATAGATGACAAAACTCATCTCCTCTTTCCTAGGAAAAGGGCACTGCAGGACTCACTCTCTGGGAAGGAGAATGTACTCCTTGTTGTACTCTGCTAACCTATTCAGACAGTTCATAAAAAGAATTAAAAGACCAAGAAGAAAAAATGTGTTTAGCTTTTATCAGCCCTAATAGCTCAAGAAAACGCTATGGGGAAATGAAGGGGAAAAAAAAGAGAGGGGGCAAGTCTCTATTCCGAATTTAATTTTGCCGTTATTTGAGCTTTTACTGGTAGCAAACAATATGAAGTAATAATTCTGCTGGCTGAGAGTTCTGACTCCGTGCAGATGAAAGGATGCATTATGTGAATGTTGAATAATTACACACTGAAGTTCAGGGCAAACAACAACTTGTCTTTGGTCAACACTGTGATGTGCCAAGGCTTAAAGAATTATATCTAGATGTAGCACACATATGGTCCCTTCTCACCTCTCATCTGACAATTAAGAATGTGAACTGAGAAGTGAATAAACCTCAGACAACACCATCATTAATGTTTCTGATGACAAAACAAGTAAAGCAAGCAACTCAAAATTGAGTTGTTTGTACTTGTCACAAGAAACTAGAGATAAAAAAAACTTCGTAATACGTGCAGCTTGGATGTAGGTTATTAACACTAAAACTGTGATATCAGCAAACAATGTAGCCACCAAATGTAAGGTTCTGAATTCTTCAGTAAATCAACAGCATCTGCTGTCTTTTCAGTCTATTTTTATCTGTTTGATCTATAAATTTCTCCCTTTGTTCTTAAGATAGAATAGTAAATCAAGAAACTTTTGAAGATGTTTTCCTGCAGTAATAAAGCTGAAATGCCTTCAGAAAATTGCCATTAAAAGACGCAGTTCAGATCTAGAATGTCTGCTGGAGTTCTTCTTCTATGCTGTATCATGTCTCAGGCAGACCCTTCTACACTTGAGATCCAACTTGCCACTCAACTTGCTAGTTAACAAATTCTACAGGGAATATGAAACATAACTTGTGAGAATAGCAACCTAAAACTATGCAATAAATGCTCACAGGATTATGAACCAGCACATAGCCTTTCTTGCCCCCTTGGCAGATTTCCTGGGGGTATAGCACTCTCAATCTGTATATAGCTCCCAGTGTGACAGGCTAGATGCATACAAATTTGTTTTCTAGACCTCACAATATTGTGGATGCTGTTTTCCCTTTATCCATTGCCTGCTGCAGCCACCAAATTCTCACACAGGACCTGTGCCTTCCTTCAGAGTCTCACGACATCCAGAAATGCAGTGGATGAAGACTGATCTGCTTTTACAATCAGAAGAAACACAAAGCCCTTTCAGCTGCAGTTTCTACAGCTTCACAAAAAAAATAAAAATAAAAAAAAATAGTTATTCTGTGCTGAGCAGTAAGCCACCTCTATTTCCAATCTGAAATGAGACCACCTCCCCTCTGAAACATGGCATTATCCATCACAGCTTACCACAGTAATCAGAATTACTCCTTACTATTACAAATTAGCAACACAAATAGCTAGGAAGTCAGGAATAAAAAAAACTTAAATTGGAAAACTTAAAAACTATCAGAGTGCAAACACAGCACACCTTACAAGTTTTACTTTAATGCATTTAGGAAATTAAGAATTGCCCCTGGTTTCTGGTTCACTGTCCTGTCCTATGGGATTTGCCTCTTTCTCCCATCAATCTCCATTTACAAGCATAACGATGGCAATAATAAATAAGTAAACGTTTACACTTACAGTATCCTACTGGGCATTAAAGTGTACCTGTATAAAAAAGCGCACACAAAAAAGGATAAACCTTTCCTAGTCATGTGCGGCATTGTTTTAAATGCTGACTGAGGGGTAGAACGTGCAAGGACTGTGAAGGAAGACTCATTGCCAGCATTATGGGGACTTGATATTTCTCCTCACTACCAATAAGAGAACTTGCTTCCACTTCTGAGCTCTACTCCCAGCCTCTCGGTGGAGTTTAGTTTTAATCAGAAAAATGTCACCTCTTTATCTTTGTGGGGTTTTGTTGATTTTGGTTTGGCTTTTTTTTTTAAACAGTTTCTTACCCAAATGTTCAGATTAACTTGGAATCAAGTCAGGTAGTTCTTCTCAGTTCCCAACTGAGAGCAGACTCTGGGAAGAGCTTAATATTGACAAAGAACGTGTGAGTAAACCAGAAGCTGAAAATAGCCAGACTGCTAAAGCAGAAATTTCCTATACAGTCTGGAAAATCCATCCATCAGTAGGGGTTCTTAAAGAAAGAACATAATGTTGGTTGTTGAATACTGAAATTGTCACCAACACCACTGTATGGATATTACCAGTTTCTGGAGGTATGGGAAGACTGTGCTGTGCATGTGAAGATTGTCGTATGCAGCTATACAGCTACACCAACGCCTTGTATATGAAAACACAGCATTCTCTCCTGTATCTTTCTGCAATTCAGACCTGGAGCTGCAAGACAGCAGAACCCCTGCAGAGAAAAGTCTTCTGCTCTAGCAGCAGTTACTATGATGGCTGAGACTTATACACGACTTCCAGAAATTAAAGAAATTATAGGTACAAACACAAGCAGACGCTTTCCAGGAAACCTCACAACAGTACATAATTTTGCAGCTTTTTTCTCCTCTACTTAATAGTAGAGGAGTGCTAATTTAGTTCTTGTACGCTTTTTTTATATATATATATATATATCTTTATTTCAAGCTTGAGAGGTATAAAATGAATCCTGGAAGAAAAGAAGGAAGAATATAGCAAGGAACTGTTATGACAAACTACCACTAGGGAAAAAGAAAAAAAAAAAGAAAAGAAAAGGTAGATGTTTTTCTTATGCTACTGTCACTTACATATTGCCTGCTCCTTTTGATGGGCTAATGGTGTTCTGCTCCTCAGCCTTGGGAGTTATCATTAAACCATGTTGTCCTCACACCACCCTCTCAAAATTCCCAAATCCTTTCTCAACCTACCAGGAAGCAAACTTTCTGCCGGCAAAGCCCACTCCCAGTGGAACTGAGATCTCCTCCAGAATAAGCAGTGCCGCGTATCAGGAAGACTGTTCACAGGGTTGGATGCAGTTTTATGGCACAGTAACTATCTCCTGCTTGCTTTGGCAAGAAAGACGTGGGCAGAGGTCATCTTCATGTAGAGGATGCCTTTGCTACCTGAATCTTCTGACTTGCTCAGATACAGAGTGGATGTGGGGGTCACAGAATTTTCTTTCACCTGTTGCTCTGGAACTGCAATGAACAAATTCTATCTTCCTTCCTTTCTAACCACTGTGCTCCTTTGAGACAGGTGGAATTCCGGGGGCATTTCCTCACCTGGGCTAGACCAATCTTTGCATTGGACGAGAATCTCAGACAGAAGAATGATATCTAAAGACTCTGTGAACCTCTAAGACAACTTTTTCCTAACTATAATTCCCAGAAAATGCAGTTTATTCAAAGCACCTTTCGCACCTCCCAGGTCTGCACAGCAGCCTTGGAGAGCCACTGATTTCCACATTCTTGTTGCTGAATTAGGACAGGGCAGTCTGGATGCATATGTCTATCACAGCTGGCTGGCAATGGCAGCAGATGAAATTGCCTGCCCTCCCTAAGCACCGCTCCTGGGGCAGTGGCAAGGCCTGAATGGGAACAGGCAGGCACACTGCAGAGGTCTGATTATCACTATATAGGTGTATATATACCATAGGTATAATCAGAGTGTTAAGGAAACTGGTTTCTCATTCCTTCCAATGGCCGCCATTTGCTTTAGCACGTATCTGGATACACCTTTTCAAGTCCTAGGTATCAAAGTGCAAGGCAGTCTAGAGCAAATCTGAAGGGAGCAGTAGAAAGAAGAAGAAATTGCTCAGTGACCTGTCCTTTTGCTCCAACACCATATGCCCTCCCACCCCCACCCTCAGGCTGAAGATGACCTGGTTGTAGTGAAGAAAGTCAAGCCCATGGTATGAAGCCCCTGCAACAGCATCCAGCTCCAGGAGCAGCAGCTAGGACAGGGGCACAGCAGTTTTCACTATGCACATAGTCACTGTATGTCAACATCTCCTGAAATGAAAGCCTGGAACAGGAAAGCCCACTTGGTAGATTTCACTTCTCCACAGCAATGATGAGCTTGGTAGTTCCAGAGGTTGGGAAGTAGGTATGGAAATTTTTAAAGCTCTAGGGAACGCACTAGATACAGTTTGATTCAAAGGCAAAAGCTGATGAAGAGTGCTTTTCTTAAAATAACAGCAATTGCATTTTCCCAATTGGAAAAAGATGTTAAAATACATAGACTTAAAGGTCTTTGGCCTTTTTTTAGTTTGTAACTAGGGTTTTTCTGCACCTTTCCATTGTCAGGTGCCACTGCCAGCTAAGAGAATGGTGTTTGGAATTGTCACAATCCTTCAAAGCCAGGGTAGTGACTGCACTCCTGTGTTAACCTGGCTAAGAAAGGAGACCGACTTCACCCTCAGCTACCCTCTATTCTTTTCCTTCACTTCTTTAGCCCATACGTGATTGCCTCCCAGATAATCAAAAGGGAAATATGGTGATGTGGTGAAGGGATTTCTTTATCTTTAAAGGGTTTCAGAGAAGCATAGTCACACACAAGAAAGCATACTGCTGCAAAAGGATGATGAATAGACATAAAACCTCTGTTACTTCTACGCTGCATACTCTGATAGTAATTGTGACAGGTTTATTACTGAGTTTGAGCCCAAGAAGTCATGCAATTTGGAATGAGTGTTTTTGCTTCATTACAAAATGGCAATGGTGCAGCCCAGTAAGGAGGTCTGGTTCTTCTTGGACTGAGGTTATGGAGGTTCTTGGAGCCACCTCCCTGTAAGTAGGTAGAATCAGGGGCATCACAAGATGATTTACTGAAATGATCTTCATCCATCCCACGGGGAGTTTTCCATGTTGTGCCATCTTCCCTGCCCTTGCAGCAAGGCTAGGGAAGGAAGCCCAGACACAGAAGTGCTGATACAGTTCAGTGGAAGAGCTGACATGAAATCAGTTACTGAGCTGGAAGAGTGCGAACTGAAAGCAGCTACAAACCCTGCCAGCCTCCATGGTCAGCAGGTACCCAGGCTGGCAGGCACAGTAACACCTGTAAGAGCTCCTGGAGCTATGCCTGTTTTTCTTAAATGCAGTGAAAGAAGGGAACGAGGGAGTATATGACAGCTGAGAGGCAGGAAGGTGTGTACCAGCAGGGGTGAGGGGAGCAGCTGCTACTGTGTACCACTGGGGACATCATTTACTTACAGTGAAGCACCACTGCTCACCTCCTGTCCACACACCCAGAGCCATCATTAAGCTCATGTCTTTCCGTGCCTTCATTGACTGAACCCTTTTATTCCCTCGGGCTTCTCAGAAATACACTGAAAATGCAGCAGCTGAAGAGACCTCCTTTACCACAGGGCTGCCCTCCTTTTCCTTACATCCTTTCACCAGCTCCTCTTTTCACCACACTTGCCCTTGTCATAGAATCACAGACTCGTTTTGGCTGGAAGAGACCTTCAAGACCAACCTTATTCCCAGCCCTATTAAACCTACTAACCCATGTCCCTAAGCACAACATCTCCCCAGCTCTCAAACACCTCCAAGCATGGTGACTCCACCACCTCCCTGGGCAGGCTGTTCCAATGCCTGACAACTCCTTCAGTAAAGAAATTCTTCCTCACATTCAGCCTCAACCTCCCCTGGTTCAACTTCAGGACACTTCTTCTTGTTCTATCGCTTGTCACCAGGGAGACGCGACCAACTCCAGCCTCGCTACAACTTCCCTCCAGGTAGTTGTACAGAGCAATAAGGTCTCCCCTCAGCCTTCTCTTCTCAAGGCTAAACAGCCCCAGATCCTTCAGCCTTTCCTCATGAGAGACATGCTCCAAACCCTTTACTAGCTTGGTAGCTGCCTCTGTACCCTCTCCAGCACCTCAGTGTCCTTCCTGTAGAGAGGGGCCCAAAACTGGATGCAGTATTCAAGGTGCAGCCTCACCAAAGCTGAGTACAGAGGAACGATCACCTCCCTACTCCTGCTGACTACACTGTTCCTGATCCAGGCCAGGATGCTGTTGGCCCTCTTGGCCAACAAATCAAGTCACGCAGCACCAGCCAGAGAGATGCAGGACTCCTCGTGCAATCCATCTGCTTCACTGGGTTCACCTAGAACAGCAAATCAGCCACCCAGCAGCCTTCCAGCTCAGCCCTCAGTCACACCCAAAGAGCACAGGGGAAGGAAAGCAGCTCTTTCTGTTTCAGCAGTGCCCACAGCCTCTGGTGCACTGAGCAACAGCTCCTGTCCCAGAGAGCCTGCCTCTAAAAGGATAAACAGGCAAAGGGAGGAGACACACACACACAAACGGAACCTGACTGCGTGATTTTTCTCTGTCGCAGGGCACAGCAGAGACCATGTTCTTGACATGGGTTTCACTGTTTCTGTATATTAGACAAGATCGTAGGGGAATTCAATCAGCAACAGAAAATGAAAATGCCACCTCCTTTGGCCAAACACACAAAAAAGCACCGGGCCTGAATTTTCACTGGCAAGACTTACTGAACATCCGTATCACCCAAACAATTTTCACAGTTACTCCTCATACACTTACATAAGAAGAAAATCCAATTTTCCGTTTGGCTTAGGGAAAAAGATGCTGCTTTTGGAGTAAACAAACATAAGTAACCGGTTAGCAAGCACATTAGAGAACACCGCGCTTTGGTGAAGGTATTCCCTCCAGTTATTTCTATGATCTAGATGAGCAACAACTGTTGCACTCATCTCTTTAAAAATTACCAAGTTACGATCAAATTAGCAGCAGTTAACAAGTCCCGCATGACACTGTTTCCATCCAAGGAGCGCCTTACGTTGCACGCACACGGCACTCTGTTAAAGCCACGGAGGCATGCCCCGGGCAGAGCAGACCAGAATCGGTCACAGGTACCCAATTTAGACCGATTACCCCGAAAAGTGAATGGTTGGGTTCTTCTGGGTAGTATAAAACCTCACGTACCACAGGAACAGAAGCTTGAAGCCACACAGTACTCTCACTTTGTGTGCGCATCTTTCCAGTGATGTCAACTGGATGCGAGCTTCTCATTCTCAGCCAGTATGACTCTCGCCAGGCAGTATTTGCAAACATACCCCATCAGCTCTGGGCTGACAATTACGTCCCAACAAAATGTGATGTCTCTCCACGCCATGCACACTTGTACCGTCACTTTTACGTAACAGAAGGAAGGGAGGAAAAAAAGAAAAACAAACAAAAAAAGATACTTTGTCAAATTCTGGAGGGTCTTTAAAAGGTGAAACATTATTAAATCTTGGCCTTTATATTCTAAGAGCTCTCCTACCCTCATTCCGAGGCACGGGTCAAAATACTGCAAGAAATGCAGGAAACAGAGCAGAAGAAAGGGTATTTTCAACTCGTTAGGCTTCCCAGAGAGTTCTGAGATTCTCCACGGAGATTTAACCGATTTTAACAGTTTGCTTACATTAGAACATCTTTATATCAAAACAACTGACTTCTTGTTATCAAATTTATTTTTTTTTTAATCTAGTTATATACCACCCCCTTGAAGTAAAATAACTCACGCAGAAAGATCGGGATGAAATAATGAAAATAAAAGGTAATGAATCAAGTGGGTTTGTACACAAAATAAACATCTGTAATTACAAAGCGGCCAATGCGCTGACTGCCGTGAGTTACATCACACACTGGCCCTGTGGATCCCAGGACTTAAAATCACCTTTGCTCTCTCTGTCACAGGTCAAGCACAACTCAGCCAAAGCAGGAGATTTGTGCCAAACAGTTTGTATTTCCAACAACTAAATACTGGATTCTCCTTTTACAAGTCACGCTTGCACAATTATTCGCATACACAGCCACTTTATTTCAGCCTCAAATACAAAAAGCTATTAAAAGTTGGCCAGATTACACTCTCATCTGCCCTTGTACAAACCCACATCATTTCCACTAAGATCAGTGGAGCCCGAGTGTCGTACCACACACAGGAGAGCAGAACTTCTCCACGGGGGGAACTCACGTTGCCACCGAGCCGCTGGCAAATATCCCTTGCGGGCCTTTGTTTTAAATGGACCTGGTTTCACAGACAGACCAGAGCACGTTGCTTATTTCCCTTAATTCACTGGATTTTTAAGAAGCGCACCCGCTGAGAACACTGAACAAAAGACAAAATTGTTTCTACAGTGTATTTACACACATTAAAATGAACCAATCAAGCAAATAAACTGTACACAACGTGCCCTGTTATTAACTGAAACCAGAAGAAACTCTCTCCAAGTACTTCCAGTGATTAAAAATGCGTGCTTATGTCCTAAGTAACTTACTACTTCCAGCAATTACTTAACCCTCAAAACTTGGAGCCAAGTTTTCTCCACAGTACATACTCCCTGGGGCTCACCAGAGGTAACAGATAACTGGTCTTGAACCCTGTTTCTTTTCAGGGAAAACAAAACCAAAAACAAACCCAAAAAACCAACTTCTTCAGAGTTTTCCCCACTGAGGGCAGATTTTGCTCATTCTCCTGACAGATCACGTGGTTTAATTTGTCCTGAACTCCCTTCATTAGCTACCCACACCACTGTCACAGGCACGGTGCAATTCCCAGTGCAACACTTGGCCAGGGAGGAACAGGCAGCTAGGTGCCAGGGGACACCAGGAACTTTGGCATTGGGAAGCAAGCACTCCGCTATCAATCAGCAGGCAACCAAAACCAGCACGAGAGCACGTACAGCAACAGTCCAAGAGAAGAGGAATCTTAATCTTGCCATCCACGCATGCCCACAACAGCTGGCTGAGGAGTTACTCTTCTGCAGATGCAGCGTTGCGAAGTTTGCAACCGTTGCTTTGTGCACTTATTTCTCTCTGGTAGCAATAAAGCAATTCCCAGTTATGAACCTATAACTGTTTGCGACTGTGAGGTATGTCCAGAGGTACAGCCCTCGGTAGGTAACAAGCTCTCGTTCCTCCCAGCAGGCAGTCTGGCCTCAGACAGGATTCACACCCCACCCCATGCAGCAGCACCCTGCATCATTATGTGTCCTCCCCGAGATGCAGTTTTCTGCCGTCTTGCATGACCACATCAGAAGCCCAAGAGGCAAACTCCCCCGTACAGCTCCCTTGCGTGAAGGGAAAAGTAATTTATTACAAGCACACAAGGCACAGTGCCTCACCCCGGCTTGACCACTGATCCACGTCAAAAAACACAGTGCTAGTTTCAAGGGCCCTGACTGATTTCATTGAGGGGAAAAACCTGACATGCTAATTCTGATGCTAATTCATCTGTCTTTTTCTCCCCCCACTAGAATTCGGAGAAGCGGAAGATTGTCACGCTTTTCAAGTGGGAGATTCTAAGGACTAAGGGTTTCAGCTCTCCGGTAACCCCAGAAAATGAGGCAAGGGGCCAGCTCCTCTGTACGCGAGCCCTCAGCGATGTAGATGAGGTGAGAACCAAGAGTAGAACCGGATAATCCCATTCCCACTGTGTACAGCCACGTTTGTAAACAGAAAGTAGTCTCTATTTTTGGAGTTATCATCTCTGTAAAGCAGCAGTATGATTCTATGCATTCAATGTTTTCATTCTCAAAGATACAGTTAAAAACACATCAAATTTACCAAACAGCTCTTTACTGCTTGGAAAGGACAACTGTACGGCTGCTAGGGCAAGCTTGCTTGTACCTTCTGGTATAAGCAATCAGTGACTGGACTCTGTAACATACAATTGCCCTACAATGTAGTCTACCATCAGCTTAAGGTCCTTCCAGTCTAACTCCAGTATCCATATGCTGACACAGCACATACAAGGTTCACGCGTATGTTTTATTTAGCACAAACCAAGGAACAGCACTGCATTTGAGTTTTAATAGTTTTACACAAACGTAGATGCAGATAACCTTGAGAAATCAGGCACTCGTGTTGAAAGAAGGGTTTTTGAACACTCTCCCAAATATTTCTCACCGTTACTGGAATCCCTTCCAAAGTCCCTCTAGCAGCATCAGTATAAGTACAAAAGGTCACACTTGCTCCCACGGGACATCAGGAAGAACTCACCTCAATACTCTGTAATAAGGATGAAGCTTTTAGCTTGAGCTCAGAAGTCACAAGGACTAGAGCCTACCGCAGAAGAAATCAAGGGTATCCCCAGAGAAAAAATAAAAGTAAAGTGTGTAAAGTTACTCAACTGTTTTGTGGACTTACAGTTCTGCTGGCACCCTCATATGGTATCATAAATTTAAGTGTATACGTAAAAATACAAATACAGTCACAACCCTGCCATGAGTTCCACATGAACTCCCTGTAAAGTGATGTCAACGCCTTCTATGAGCAAGGCCTTACCTATACAGGGCTCTCTGCAGGATTAGGACTGTAAATTATGTACATAAATACTGGAAAATTGTGTTTACATAATATGTAAATAGATAAAGAAAAGTACATTCACGCCAACTACTGAGTAAAGAAAACAAATCACTTTTCTACAGCTAAAAGTACTGAATCACTTACCATCTGGTTTAGGAGAAAAAAAAAAGACTCATCCCAATTCAGCTACAAAGAAAATCCTGTCTAAAAAAAGTAATCACGTGATAGATCCCCATAAATTCAATTTCCAATCATTTTAACATGGAGACATGGAGAGTTTTGTTCTCCTGGAGGGGGAAAAAACCAAACACAACAGTAAGAAGGATGCGTGGCTTCTTAGGCCCTGATCTTTCAAGCTCTAAATCCTTAGCTATGGGGAAGAGTGATAGCTGTTTTTCAGGAAAAAGCTGAGCCTCTGCATCAGTTTCTGCTGGAATGCATCCTAATTTACCATGAAAAATCTGCCACACTTTTGCTACCATGCTGTGAAATGCAAAAGTAAAACCTAGATTCTAAATATCTGAACTAATTTCCCTTTATACCTTGGTAACATTTGGAGGTTTATCTCAGTCACCTGAAGACATACCTGTGCGCACTGTAGCACAGTGCAGAAGTGGTATCTTACTGACAAGTACGTCATTCGAGGTGAAAAAGAGCATGTGGCCATGAAAATACTCCGAGTGCTACAGGACAACCGGTGAAGGTCACGTTTATAGCTCTAGCAAGCATTTCTCACTTCCAAAGTGACTCTTCACTTTGGCCTCAAACACACCATTAAAACTACTTTCTTCATTTTTAAAGAAACTAAAATGTTGGCATCATTTCAATCCACAGCCCAAAACCTAGCCTACACACAGCGCTTGTTTTCCAAATACCTCTGTATTTTCCCTTTAGCAGCCGTTCATCCCACAACTGTATGGCACGGGACCAAACTGCCCTGTTCCCTCTTTGCATCATTCCCTGCACATTCAAACACCTCTCACCTCACTTCTCTGGAACACGCCCCTGACCTCGTTCACTTACATTTCAGCCATACTGGCATCTCTTCCTTCTTTTTCCTTGCCATTTTCCTCTACTTCTATCTTAATGTTTTTGTCTTGAAAGTAGTCAAATCCTGGTTGATAACGACAACTCGGAGATCAATACTGCTGTGTGGGTGGCTGTAACAGTCCTGGCCTTTTTCTTCTGCTTCCCTTAGTCCACCTCCGTTGTTCAAACACTTGCATCACATTTCTTTCCTCTTCCCGGAGGCCTCAAGTTTAATATAGACCCTTTACCTATGGGAGAAAGAAGGATTTTACTGGATTTACCAATTTACTACAGACACCTGAAAACACTGAAGTAAATTTCCTTGCCCTGCTAAGTATGTTACCCGCTAAATTTTACTGTTCACCTCTTTTTCTGCCAAACACTAAGTCTTTCCATGAAAAAAAAATGAATCTTACTCTTTATTTAAAATAGAAAAATGTTCCTTAGCTATTCCTTAAAAATGACTTATTCTTTCCTTCTTAAATTTAGCACTATTGATTAAGCCAGTATAGATCTCCACTGGGATAAACCTGAACTCCAGTAGTTAAGAAATGAAATAAGTTCTCTCTTGCTGAAAATGGTTCCTAAAATAAAGTGTTACACGTATAACCAGAGGGAACCGAGTTACCATGGCTTATGGCGCTACTGCTTATCACCTGTACAATGACCATACCCAGTTCTCGCTCCTGATTGTGAAAAAGAAAGGCTTAGCTTAAAGATAGTCTGTGCTAAAGCCCTTTTGGCAGTGAGGGAAGGCTATGAGTGAGCACCAAGCAGGTTACAGTGACTCAGCTGCACAGCAGTGACTCTTTCAGCCACAGATATAAGATGACTTCAGACCTTGCTAGGAAGGCTGCCTAAAAGTTGGTGTGTGATCACCATTTATCATGGCACAAGCTGTGGCAGACCCCCACCTCACAGCCTCTGGGACCCCAGAGTTAGTAAACTTATCCACGTCCAATCCTCAGACTCCAACCAAGCAGGATCACATCCTAGCCCGGTACAAAAGTGCTTCCACACCGCACCCATCTCAAAGCAGGCAAAAGTAAATATGGCACTGAAGTGAGTGATATGGAGAGAAGCAGAGCTGCTTTCCTCGTCACTGCCTGACAACGAGGACTCTGTAGAGCCTTCGTGCGCTAAGCCGACCCTTCCCCTGGGTCCTAGCAACAAAACCTTCCCTCCCCTTTGAGAGCCAGCTGCTGAGGGGAGGGCTGAAGGCCAAGGGAGCTGCTTCCAAACAGAAGTGACCTCGCAAGCTTTCTCCCACCCTCTGCTCTCCCCGTGAGCGACCAAACAGGACCCTCGGGATTCTCTGAAAAAGTAACAGAGAGAGAAAAATGCACAAGTGGAGTTTGGCACTGATGTAATAGAGGCTGGAGGGGCCGTACGGGTCTGGCAGTCAGTGACAGTATTAAAAGGACCTACCTTCCAAAGGGAAGGGGTTTCAAAATTAGTGGAGAGGGCCAGACCCTGAGCCCAAGGAACTGCCCAGTGCCAGTGAGCACCAGGCGGGAGCACCCCACGCTCACTGCCCACCGCAGCAGGACCAGCTCCGGGTGCTCCGCCTCGCTGCCAGCCAGGAGCCCACCAGGGAGGAGACAAACCCCCTGCGCCAACAACGCAACAGGTCTACAGCCGAGTACAACTTCCATTCTGTACCAACTATCCCAGGAAAGAGACTTCAACTCTCCCAACCCGTAGTGTCAGCATTTAAATTAACAGTGATTTCTAGCAGTAAAATGATAAATTACTTCTCTGCATTTTGCTGCTTTTGAATGCGCTCGTTTAAAGTATCAAATGATTTTAATACAACTGGAGATGAAGAAACCACAAGTAAACATACCACACGGTTATCTTTTGTCTTTTCTGCTGTCAGTCAAAAGACTGTGATGATCCAAGTGACAGGGGGTTGGACTCAACGCTCTCTGGAGGTCCCTTCCAAGCCCTACCATTCTGCGACAGCGTTCCCCCCATCTGAAGATTAACCAGCTTAACCAACAATTCCCATTTCCTTCGAATCACATTCTTCATAACGTAGCATTCACAGGCATTCCTGTCGATAGTTTCTTTCGAAAGTAACCAGAGTGATAATACAGCTTTTTGTGGACTCAGAATTACACTTGCAAATCGAGCTGGGGGTTTCTTTCATCTCAGGAATTATCAGGGGGAAAAAAAAAAAATAATAAAAAAAAAAAATCTTTACCTTCTTGCCTGTATCTGAGCACTGGGGATGGTGAACAATATTCTTGAATATATTGTTAAGTTTTAGACATAAAGGTCGTATTTTTCCCCAAACTGTATAATCAGATGATCTTTAGAAAATATCCCTTCCACAACCATTAGGAGATTTCTCTATTTATTTTATTTTTGTTTTGTCACTGCTGCATACAGCTGATAAAAGTATCGTGCAGTTCCACAGCTGCAGTAGCTAAGAGTGACACCATGCAAGTGGCTCTGGCCAGAGCTGCCTTCCTGCCAACCACACGCCAAGAAGGCAAGGCAGTTTCTAACCCCCTTCTTCCTCCCACCCAGGATCGGTCCTAGACAGCCAGAGAGTTCAGAAGGAATAAGGCCATGACTAGCTCACAGCATCCCCACCAGTCTAACCTGGGTGGCATCACAGACAGCAGCACGGATCTGATCTGCACCAGTGAAAAGCATGAAATCAGTGGAGCCGAACTCAGATCAGAGCGAAGTTCATTATCTCTGCAAATTCGTGCAGAGGGAGTTGCAGGCTGCACAGCCTTCCCTACTCTGAGTCACTCCAACTCCTGCTCTAGGCTGTTCAGTAGCAAACTGTCAATAAAACTCATTAATGATGTGCTTTATGTAAAAACAGTGCATTAACTGAGCCAACCACAAACGAAGAGTGCAGCAAGGGGTGAGTGCCTGGTTAAGGGAGTACAGGCTCCGTGTCGGTAAAGGTGGGTGGGAGTCTTCATGTTACACGGGTCTACTTGAAGTTTGGTATATGTACCAATCTAATTCCCCTTCTGATTTCAATACAGTTATATCTAGCACTCCTCTGTGTTGCTACCGAGACATAAATTCTCTGATGAATAATTGATAACCAACTTTCTTTTACGTAAGCCATTACTGGAGAGACAGCAAGAGTTACAGACATGCTGCTTGTTTTTTTCGGTCTTGGTCTCATCTGAATCGTGTTTGGCTAGCATCCATATCCATCTCCTTGATTGGTGGGAGCTATTGGAAAGAAAATAAATATATATATATACATCCTTGCAGAACTGGTGGCAGAAACAGTGCAAAAAAAAAAAAGCTGCTCTTTGATAGGTTCTTATTTTTTTTGTCCTATATAAACACACATCTGCAGTCACTGGCAACATTATAATGGAGAATTGTTTCTGTACTGCCTGTCCGAGTTCTACACCCTATAAAATACTCCAGCATCATGACACAACATTTAATTACGGCCAACAACCAACCTTCTAAGCAGGCAGCTGACATTTTTGTCCATTCAAGACTTTGTTCTATTTGATGGTTACAGGTAATTCTAGCTTCTCAAACAAAATTAAGAGGATCTGGGAAGCAATCCCGAGAAGAAAGTGAAAAAGAGCATGGGCTATTTCACAAACTCGAGGAATTGTGATGCATAACAGCAAAAAAAAAAAAAGAGAGAAGCTGAGAAACCATCAATCCCACAGGAGAGTTCAGGTAGAAAGGAGAAGAGCCTAGAACTACAGGGGGTCAAGCAGGAGAAAGCAGCTGTAACACCTCCTAATACATTCTCTTTCGGCGAGTCAGACCAAAACCATAACCTGAAACTGAGCTCCCTCACACTGGTTTTATCATAAAACCCCTGGACTAAAGTTTGGTCCCTGCATCACCTGCACAAAGCTGTCTCAAAGCCCAACCGAGCAACTACACCGTGATTTTTTTTATTTTTTATTTCTTTTCTTCACGGGCACTCAAGGCAGTAGAGGCCAGCTAAGAATATGGCCTTTCAGAAGAAAACCACATCAGTTTAATTGTCAGTTTCGCTGGGCAGTTTGCTTTTCTTTTGAGGTTTTGTTTGGAGTTTGGGGGGGGGTGGTTATGTAATATTGCTACACTGAAAAATGTGGGTGTGATAGAGTGTTTAACTGGAACGTTAAATGCCAAGGACATGTTTTTGTCTAGATCTCTTAGAAATGGAAACCAATACAGTAGTTAAAAACATTGAGGACTATAAGGTGATCAATTATGCGAAATACAAACCTTAGCACCGACATAACACGGCACCAGGAACGTTAACAAAAAGGTGTTCTTAAAAACTTAATAAACATCCTTGTACACAGGACGTGTGGTTCGTGGTTTACAGAGTGGTAACCACTAAAAGGGTCAAGCTCAGGCTGAGATCAGAACTCAGGATCCTGGGTTTCCATGCTGATCTTTCTTACAACTGAACGTTACCCCAAGTGAGCGCACAATGTCCTACCAATACCAAGCACTTCTGTTTCCACAAAACAGCTTCTTTTTGTGCTGCGCAGAAAAAGATCCAGCGTGTTCAAAAGTGAGCATTCTAGCAAACACACGCAAGCATCAAGTGTAATTGCTGAGGCAGGACACAAATGGATAGCTTAAGCCAATAAGAGAGGCAATTTATCCTTCCTGCCGATAACAGTAACTACCAAAAACCCCGGTCCATATCTCCGCGATGAAAATGACTGACCTGCAGAAGGGGACTGAATAGGACACTGAACACGGAGCCTTTCAAATCCTTTGGCTTCTGACAAAACGCCACTTGCCAATCAACACAGCAGCGTGGGGCCCATCGGTGTCTTCAGCAGTTCAGTCCACTGCAGGAAAGCCTCACAGGCCATTAAAGATTCTCAACCCAAGACATCTTGCCCCCTCACCCTAAGCATCCTGCCAGGCAGACCTGTCCTGACAAGTATAGAAGCGCTCACCTGATCTTCACCATGTGCTCCTAACGCTGGCACTGGAGAAGGAAATCGCTTCAAACGTTGGCGTGTGAACACGAAACAGCTGAAGATTGCAGTGCTTTGCAGCTTCAGGTAGAAGTCGAAAGCAGCAACTCAAGCGAACATCCTCCACTACGAAGAGGGAGCAATAAGGCCACCACCTAAGTCTGCATTCTGTGCACCAAACCTAAGTTTAAGGGGGGTGGAGATAGGTTTGGGAAGAGAGATGCAAGTCACCAGTCTTTGTTTACAGTATCAGTATTTCATCCTCTCCTGGGCGGTCACATGCCTGCAACATCTGTATTTCTGATTATGGTACAGTATTTCTGATTCTTGTGCAATATGTAAGAATACCGTAAGGCCACATATATCTTTAATGCATATCTTGAGACTCGAGCTTGCCTTTAACCAAGAAAACACATTGGCTTACCTTGGTTTTAAATGAATTTTTTTACCCTGGGGGGCTGCAGCCACTGGAGCCCTATTTGATTATTATCATTCAGCTGTTTTCCAGGATCCCAACCAGCTGGGCCTAGACCTACCATGGTACTTAGCTGCTGAACAACCCCTTAAATAACTGAACTTAAGGTGGTATGAACCAGTACATTTATGTCATCAAGGCCTAACTTTGTTTAGCAAATCCCATAGAATCATAGAACACAACGGGTTGGAAGGGACCTCCAAAGGTCATCTAGTCCAACTCCCCTCCAATAAGCAGAGATAGCTAATCCCAGCACTAACAGGTTCATTTCCAACTTCAGAAACACAGTATCTAGGCATGTTCTGCTGCTATGTGTGGTCATGTGTATTAGAAAGAAGACAATAGGGCTGTTGATACAGATAAATAAATAAAATAAAATGTTGCACGTAATGTCCTGGCAGAAGAAATGCTGTACCCTTTTCACACCTCAGCCTGCAACAACCACAGGCAGGCTCCAGCAGGCTGAAAGTGAGCCACAGGACTATCCATTCTGGCTGTCACACGTGGATTCCCCAAGGATCAGGGTCTGGAACTCCATGTGCTTGTCCATCTGTGGAAAGGTAATTAATTCAGATACAATCACACTCAAAAGCAATGATAGGGAGGCACATCAAGGACAGCGTATGCCATACAGCGAGGCCTTGATCCAAGGCTCCAATGGGAGAGGCAGCGTCAGAGAGCCAGTTGAAAACTAATAAATTTACCAAAATGGCTTAGCTGCAACAAGCAATTAGTGATCAATAATAAACCACTCACACAGCGCGTTATACGCCCGTAACACAGCACTTGCGCTGCCCAGCTCAGTTTTACACGGCTAAACTAGAAGCCAAGTAAAAAGTTCTTCTTGCACTTCTACCTCCCTTCGCACAGCCGCACGGGAACGCGGCTCCCCCGGCCCCGGCAGGCAGGGCAGTGTGCGGGCCCCAGGCGGGAGCGCCCACCGCCGGGAGCAGGGCCGTGCCCGGCGGCCAACGCTGCCCCTCAGCGCCCGCCCACAGGGGGTGGGGAGGGGGGCGGTGTTGCGGAGAACGCTCCCCGGGGCAGCGACCCCTCTCCCGCCTGCCTCGCCCCAACCCCGCGGCGTTAAGATGGCGGCCGCAGGCGGTGCCGCCGCACACCACCGGGAGCCGAG